>OX451215.1:71071106-71323124 GCA_949628195.1 Phasia obesa
AATTATTATTAGTGTTTATGTATTACATACAATGAAATTTTATAATCAAGCTTAAAGGCCAGTACGCAGCTCGCCTGAATTTCAGTTTCCCATAAGAAGTATGTGTAAAAAAAACAGACTAAAATTCAGGTTTGAAAGTTTTCAGCCAACTTTCCTTTTGGCAGTATGCAGCTAAAAATAAAACGAAACGGAATTTTTGACTACTACAGGGATGTTCTAACAGAAAGTGTAGACTTTTTTTCTTCAACTGAAACAAAAATTAATGTTCAGGCAATTGTTTGGTAACGGAATTTATGACATTTCTTTTTTATATACTTTTAAAATATTTGTTGTTCATTTCTGTGTTGATATAATGTTATTGTGTACAATATAGAATACAATTTAAAAAGCACGACTACATGATTTTTATTTCTACACACGACCACATGATAAATTTGACTTTTGTAGAAATAAAGGCAAAAAAATCAAACCTGAAATTCCGTAGAGCTGCGTACTGGGCTTAAGGTGATAATATTAAAAGTAAAAATATTCAACAAGAGGGAAGCTTAAGGTAGTGGTAGACTTCGTTCTCACCAAGTGACGATTGATAATTGAATACAAGTTTTCTCGTATTCCTTTATCTGGGTTTGGTTGGTTAAATAGATGATGCTTACAACTAAAACACTACCCTAACCTAAGTAGATTATATACAAGAGTGCTGATGACGGACGTGGCTGTCTAGAAAATGTGCATTCCGCTCGTGCTGGTGTCTAAAAATTAAATTTTCCCAATTATTCTTTAATATTATCACCTAATTTGTAATTTAATTAATTCTTTCTTAGAGAAAATAAAAACGAACTTAAGCTTGATTATAAAATTTCATTGTATGTAAAAAATTAAATTATTTAATCAAAACTGTCAAAACACTGACTTTTTATTTTGTGTTAAAAATTTGGTTTTACGTGTTCCCGTTCCAAGGTATATTTATCTTACGAGGTAGTGTCGTCCGCCCAGCTGATTTAGTAGTTCGACATGTCAAAAGTTGTATGTGTTCAGAAATTTTATAGTGTAGAAGTGAGAAAGCAATAAAACGCATACACGCCTTCTCAATTTTCTTGTATGTTTTTTGACATTTCGATCTATAAAGCAACAACAAAATGCCACGTTGTTCTTGTATTGTTGTATTTGTTGTAGGGATGCCACTACCTAGTAAAATAAATATACCTTGTCCCGTACTTTTGTGTAATTTTGTCTCTCATTTTCACGAACTGTACCCAAAAAGTAAAGAAACATACCTAAAATTGTCGCATACAAAAATAGAAATTATCCTAAGTTAACTACAGCCACAACGGTGGTCGTGTAGCCATGTAGCTTTGCGGGCTTCATAACAATCGTTTACCTATAATCGTGTCTTTTTTTTGTAGTTGTTTGTAGTTGGTATGCTGATGTTGTCTATTTGTTATATGCATTAAGAATCAAACGCATTTAAAAAAATATGTTACTCTATAAACATATGTATCTATATTCTTACTATTACAAATATGTTATGTTACACTCATGATTTTCATTTCCAATGAAATATTGAAAATATTTTTTAAATAAATATTTCGAAAATTTTTTGTAAAACTTTTTTGCAAAATTTTTTAACAAAACTTTTTAAAATATTTTTCTGTAAAAATATCTTTTTGAAAATGTTTTGTAAATATTAAAAAAATTGTTATTTTTTTAAATTTTTTAAAATTTTTTTTTTTTTTTTTTCATAATTTATTTATTGTATCTTCCAATATTTTTGAACTAACAATAATTACTCGTATCTTAAGTCTAAAATAAAATATTCGTTTTAAGTCCAGCCAGTGCTAGACAAAAATAATGTTTGTTTCACGGATTTTGAAATCATTTGCGGGTCATCCCTCTAATGTACGCCAAGAAAAGCAGTATCTCTTTTTTTTTAGTCGAATGTAACCAGGTTCATTCAGCATGTTACGCGCCATAGGCTTTGGATGAGATTCAAGCCTCTTTAGATATGTGACTGCATGTTTCGCTATTTCTGCTTTAACTGATGGCATGTTTAGGTCTTTGTGGATGTTCGAATTTTTTATATACCAGGGAGCAGATGTAATAATACGTAAAATCTTATTTTGGTGCCTTTGAATTTTTTCTACATTGCTAGCTGAGGCAGTGCCCCATAACTGAATCCCATAACACCAAATTGGTTTGAGGACCGACTTGTACAGTAGAAGTTTACAATCTAAGCTTAGGGTGGAGTTTCTGCCAATAAGCCAATTTAGTTGTACTGCTTTTAGTTTCATTTGTGTTAACTTGAAGTCAATGTGGCTTTTCAAGTAAGGCGACGGTCAAGACGGTCAGGTATTTAACGTCTGAAAGCTGTGGTATCATTTGGTTATTTATGCGAATAGGATGGCATGAGTACCTGCGCAGTGTGAAAGTTATGTGAGTGCATTTTTGTTCATTCACTTTTATTCTCCATTTTTCTAGCCATTTTTCCAAATTGAGTATGTGGTCTTGTAAAAGTTGTGATGCTTCTTGGGCACTTTCATGAATACTTAAAAAAGCTGTGTCATCTGCAAAAGTTGATGTGTGGACTAGGGTGCTAATTGGCATATCCGATGTGTACAGTAAATATAAAATTGGTCCCAAAATACTACCTTGGGGAACTCCGGCTTCAATGAGCTGTGGCGAGCTTAAAAAGTCACCTTCTTTTAGTAAAAACTTACGATTCGTTAAATAATCTTTTAAGAGCTTATACAAGTTTTCGGGCAAGTTCAGCTTTAGCTTAAATATTAGGCCTTCGTGCCAAACCTTATCGAATGCTTGAGAAACGTCGATAAAGAGCGCAGAACAGTATTTTTTCTTCAAAGGTCGTTTTAATTACATTTACTAATCTGTGTGTTTGTTGGATCGTACTATGTTGTTTTCTGAAGCCGAATTGATGGTTCGGAATGCATCCTTTCGCGCTAAGAATTGGATTCAGCTTAGTTATAAATATTTTCTCAAATAACTTTGACACGTTTGATAAAAGGCTTATAGGTCTGTATGATTCTACTTTTGTGTGGTCTTTTCCTGGTTTAGGAATCATAGTTATCAAAGAGACCTTCCACTCTGTGGGAAAGTACTCAAGACGTAAGATGGCATTAAAAACAAACAGAATAATTCTGCGACCTATACGGGGCAACTCAACTAACATCTTGTTACTTGTTTTATCAACGCCAGGGGCTTTTTTGGTGTTTAAATCTGCTATTGCCCTTTCAATATCGCTAAATTCAAATCTTAGGGGTACTACGGCACTAGTCTCTACTGATGGTAACTCAGCTATATCAGTACATACATTTGGGGTGAAAACCTTCTTCAAATGTCCAACAAACAAATTGCCTTTTTCGGTATCATTCGTTGCCCAGTCTCCACAAGAAGTTCGCAAGGGAGGCTTACGTACGACCGGTCTTTTAAGGTTCCTACATGCGCGCCATAATGAATAATCTGATTGAGCAGTTGCGTCGAGGTCTTCCAAGTAATTTTTCAGAGATGCTACTCTTCGAGATTCCAGCAGCTGTCTTAGTCGTTTCGTGCAATCTTTAAGTCTAGATTTGAGTTGAGGAGATCTGTGTGCTTGCCACTCTCTTCTAATTTTTCTTTTTTCAGCCAAGAGCCGCTTTTTCAGCCAAGGCTTACGTACGACCGGTCTTTTAAGGATCCTACATGCACGCCATAATGAATAATCTGATTGAGCAGTTGCGTCGAGGTCTTCCAAGTAATTTTTCAGAGATGCTACTCTTCGAGATTCCAGCAGCTGTCTTAGTCGTTTCGTGCAATCTTTAAGTCTAGATTTGAGTTGAGGAGATCTGTGTGCTTGCCACTCTCTTCTAATTTTTCTTTTTTCAGCCAAGAGCCGCTCGACATCTACAAAATAAATTTGATTGTATCTAGCTGGTTGTCTGGTTTCTGTCGCATGTTGGGCAGCTGATTTAAGGTTTTGATCAAAATAAATTAGACTCTGGTCCACATCTTCTGGTGTTCTTAGCGGTATGTTTTCCGAACAATGAGTACTGAGATACTTTCTATATTTCAACCAATTAATGCTTGTGTAAGTTGTTGGCGACACGATATTTTGCTGGTTCCATATATAGACAATAGTGCGTGAATGATCTGAGGATAATTCAAGTGACGCTTCAACTTCAATCATTTCTTTTAAAATGCCTTTAGTTACGCCAAAATCAAGAACATCAGGTATTTTTTGCTGATCAGCAGGCCAATAGGTGTGTTGTCCACTCGATATCACGTTTATACTCATTTTTGAAATGGTGTTAAACAAAACACGACCTTTTGGAGTTATTAGGCGTGATCCCCAAAACGTATGTTTAGCGTTGTAGTCGCCTGATGCTATGAAACAGGGACCTAGTGCTTTGAAAAAGTCGATATATTGACTCTCTGATATTTGAAATCTAGGAGGTGAATAAATCGAAGAAATAACAAAGTTTTGATGATATTCTTCAATACAGATGTTTGTTGCTTGAAGGTAGTCCTCACAAAAATCACACAGTAAATGATGTTTAATTCGAGCCCTTATTAGTATTGCTGAACCACCTCATGCTCTGCCACGGGGGTCTTTAGTGTCATATAATATATAGCCATTGATTTTAAAAAAGCTATTTGTTGTTAAATGAGTCTCTGAAACCATCATGACATCAATTTGTTGGTTCTTCAAGAAGTACTCGAGTTCATTTTTGTGTTGGCGTAAGCCGTTTGCGTTCCAGAAACATATTTTTAAACAGTTCATGGTTCGTTAAGTACCGCCTGCAACATCATAGATTGCATGCGAACCATTTCTTGCATCATGCTGCTCATAGAGCTCATAAAACTGTTTAACGAATGCACTAATGTCTCTATACTTGCTTCGAGACGATTGTAGTTACCAGATGGAGTTTGTTCTTTAGCTTCTGGATGCATATTTGGGGTAGAATTATTTGTAGGTGTCGCTTTGTGTGCTAAAACATGATTGGATTTTAATATATCCGCGTATTAAACATGTTTGGTTGTGGGTTGAGCTAACTGAGCGTAATGAGCATTTGCTTGGTATTGTGGCTGCCTAGCAGGTGTATTTAATTTCTGAGTTGACTTCCTTACCTCAGAAAAAACTGGACAGCCTCTGTAGTTAGCAGTGTGATTTCCACCGCAATTGCTACATTTTTTAACCTTGGAGTCATCCTTTGGTTTGTCGCATTGGGCGGAACAATAAAGCTCCCCACACACAACGCAAACCGGAGGCAACTTGCAGTAAGCCCTTGTATGGCCGTATTCTTGGCAATTTAAACACTGAACGGGTCCTGACCGCTTATGTGGTTCCTCTACACTTATCCTGCGGTGTAACAGATATTTTAAATTATAAATGGGATGCGTTTCGTGCTTCTTTAATCTAATATCCCCAGGTTCCAGTTCAACGCGAAATAGAGGTTGAGGGACACACTCTCGATTTCTGAGATTATCAACGCTTTTGACTTTAAATTCTGCTTTTTGGAGGCCAGCTTTTATTTCCACTGGATTAACATATGAGTCTACACCTTTGATGACTACCTGTAGGCCTTTGCTACTCTTCAGCTGATAGGTATAAAAGTTCTTATTGCAGCTTTCAAACTCCTTTACTGCTTTACGATAACTACTTTCGTCTATAAAATGAATTTTTGTTTCATCAATGTTACCACGCTTGATTGGAATTACATAGAATGAATTTTCCCCGATAACTGAAATTAACTTATTTATTAATTCATTCGAATTTTTTTCCCTTAAAAAAATTGGTGGTGGTTTAAACGACTTGGGTGCCGTTTTTTGTTCACTTGTTTCGTTATCTAAAATAGCAAAACGATTTTGGGAACTTATTCCGTTAGCCTGCTTATCTTTAAGTACTTTGGACATTGGTGCAATCTGCGAAGATTTAGGGCTTCGACCTCTTTTCAAAAAAATTTGAATGAATTTTTTTTTAATTTTAGGACCTTCCTGCAATCTATAATATAATAGTTATAATGGTCAAACTAAAGCAAAAAAAATCCTTAACAAAATTCTCTCATATTTACCCCTCATGTCCTTTTAACTGCTCCTGGTTACCAGTGGGCACCCTGTTGCACACATTGGCTACCTCTATATGTATTGGTTTTCATAAAAGCCCTTAATACAAATCAAATCAGAAAAACCTTACGAACATAAAAATAAACACAAAATCGGCTCTTGTAGGGGGTTACAGATTTCCCGAGATCTGTATGCACTCCTTGCGATCCACCTGTCTTGGTGTAATATTTATTTATTTTTATTTATTTTATTCACTCGTTTATTCAAGAACCTAGCCATAAGGCCATAATATTTTAATACTCGTAACTACTAAAAAACAATAAAGAACTTAAAATAGATTTAACTAAACATTAAAATTGTTTCATTTGAAAAAGTAATATATAAAAATTAACCAAAAAAATCATTACAATCAGTAAAAAAATATATATTAGAAAAATTGCAATAACTTTTTCTTTCAAAATATGTGAGTGTAAATTTATAATTCTTCCCAAAATCCAATAAAGCCAATGATTCAAAAACCCAAACTCAGGGTCCTAAAAGCCTTTTATTATTAGCTATCAGGACAAAAAACCCAAAAAGGTTCTTTTTATATGTACGTGCCTACAGAGCAATAAAACGCTCTTATTAAAAAAAGGCAAAAGGGAATCATTAAAACCGAAAAAATTAAAACATCATGAAAATAAGGTTTTTTTGCCCGAAATGGGATGGTCCGATGTTGCTGAATCGAAACTATGCCTGGGCTTCAATTTTCTGTACCTCGTCTGGCATCTTGGCAAATAAGAAGAATAAGAATATATATACTTTATGGGGTCGGAAATGAATATTGTAGAAATTACATACGGAATGACAAACTTATGTATACCCTTTCCACCTGTGGTTAAGAGTATAAAAGATGCTAGTTTGAAAACCCATTAAAATTTATTTAATAATTTGTTAAAACTTTTTTTGAAATCGTGAAAAACATGTTCATTACAAACAATCTTTGGTACAACCATTTACATAGTGACTTAATTATATGAGCATGAAGTAACTTAATTATATGAGCATAAGTGTTCCCCTGTTTACCGTTTTCCTCATTTTATAGCTTAAAATAAGCTGGGTAAAATACGGCCAATATCTAGTTTAGAATATTATCCCCGGACTTATAGACTACTGCATCCCAAAACCCTTCTTCATGCGAAACTTCGATTTCGACATGACGGAGGGCCACCCACCACCCCTGGCTCACTCTGCGTGTTCACAGATGGCTCCAAAAGGGGGGTGGGAGTTGGAGGTGGGGTCTATATAGAGGAATTTGGAATCAAGATGTGTTTCAGACTCCCAAATGAATGTAATGTTCTACAAGCAGAAATATCTGCTATCAAAAAAGCGGCAAACTGGCTAAGGTATCACAGAATATCGAATAGGGATATCTCGTTTTGTACCGACAGTAAAGCTGCCATTATGTCCCTAAAAGGTGTGTTCAGCACATCAAATCTCGTCCTTGAATCCCGGACATCCTTAAATGCGATGGCGGAAAATTCAACGGTCACCCTTAAATGGGTGCGGGGACATGGGACTACCTTAGGCAACAATGTTGCTGACGAACTAGCAAAGAAGGGAACTCTGCTTCATGATGGCGCCATTGACGTCTATTGTGGCATTCCCCTCTCTGCATGCGGGCAACGAATAAACCGTGCTCTTTATGACCTGGCCCAGGCCAGATGGTCCGATGAGTCAACTTGTCTGACGGCATGGACGATCTGGCCAAAATCTGGCTCCGACAAAATCCTAACTTTACCTATTGGCTAGTTATAATAATGGTCATTATTGGTAGAAACTCTCAGCATAGATTGCAAACTTTTACTGTACAATTCTTCTAGAACCAATACCTATAGTGTTATGAAATTCAATATGGGGCATTGCCTCAGCTTTAAACTTGGATAACCTTAAAAAAAAAACTTAGCCTGGCCGATGGTTCGCAATTCAGGGAATCTTTAGTAAGCGAAGCCAGTGTTCCAGACCATAAATTAAAAAAAAACTCCTGCGACTGTAGCAAAATCTTTAGTAAGCGATGCCAGTACATGTCATACCTACCAAAGGGAAACAAACTTAGAAGTAATTGAGGTAGCTTCGCTAGAATTTATAAACTCAAGATGATAGAGAATTTAAAAAAATGTGTCGGCTTTCACATACTAACAGATATTTTCTAAAGCTTTTAAATGACCATATTGTCCCATTAAGAAGTGTAGTCCACAATCGCAGTTTTATATAAAAATATGGACATACATACATATGCATGCATTCACATGTGTATATTAATATAATTTATATTATACATTTATTTTTATATTATTCTATTAATAAATAAAATACATAAATAAATGAATTAACTTTACAGGAGAAGCTAAAAACATAATAGAAACTAATATTCTCAGTGTAATTTGTAATGTACAGATGCTTGTAAAAGCGTTATTTTTACACTATTGCACTAAATTTTTGTGATGACATGTACATATGTATGTATATAGCTATATGTATGTGTGAAAAATAAGTTTGGGGCCTTTCGACCATCGATATGAAGTCTCAATTTATTTCATAGGTAAACATAAATATGCCTCGGCAGGAAAATATAATTCTACGTTTGTTTTTCTTATGCGTATGTACATACTTATTTTTCTTTGTTGTTGCTGATTGAGTAAATTTAATTTATTGTTGAGTGAGATTTGTTTTGCTTGCTGGAACTTCTGTTGTCAAAATTTGTTTGGTCATATTTTCTTTAAGTTTAATTTATTAATACATAACTGGTTTATTTAATAATAATTTATATTGTACTTAAAATGTAATTTTCACCACAAATCTATTTTTATATCATCGTAAAAACAGCAACTTGGACAGCAATCTACTTTTACATTTTTTTTTTAATAAGAAAATAAATATTTCCACACTCTAATATAGTTACTCAAAGTTCTTTTTTATACAGACAGTGTTGCCCACAGAAAACTGCAAAATAACTCAAGTTTGTTGAAGAAATGTTTACCATTCCATTCAGGAATAGAATTTGTAAAGCCGGTCAAATAATTTCATATTTTTTCATGTTCTACATATATTCTATAATCATTTTTATCTCCTTTTTATAAGGTGGCGCAATAGATTGCGAAAAATAAGTTATTAAGAAAAGTACAATATACTGCGTAATGTGTTGGCAACATGGTTTAATATTTACATTTCCTTTGTTTAGACAGTATTTATACATGTTTAGACAGTATTTGAACATGGTTTTACGTTCGTTTACAAACGGCAAATTCACTTTTGTTTTTAATTAGCGAATGAGTCTGGAGGGGGTATTGCACCCCATTTTTAACCTAAAAGTAAATTTTCTTATAAAATTTAAGCACCACGTGATAGATATTTCTAAAAGCTTTGAAATGATACCTATGTTGACCTATTTTATGTTATTTATCATGTTATTTATATTTTAGTACATAAAATATTTTAACACAGTCGTGCACAAACAGGTTGCCTTTCACGAAAAATTTCATGGTGTAAGTTTTCTCTTATGTGCGGTTTCTGTATTACAGGCGAGCGCCTCGTCTAAAAAAATTTTATGAAAAACAATAAATTTTTTGAGTGATTCCTATGCAAATTTATTAGAAGAGCCACTCGCCTGTATTACAGAAACCGCACATTACAGACAAAAAATAGTCACCAGAGCTTTCAAGTTTACCTGTATAAATTCGCCTTGAAAACAACAAAGTTTAAAGAAGTGAAATTACCGTAGACCGTAATAATTCAGCACAACAAAGCCAAACAGAAACAGATGTTACGTTTTCTTGTATTCTTGACAACCCTACAAGAAATGGATGATTACCACGCCTGACAGATTTAGCCAGTGTTAGGATTTGTGATACAATTGTACCAAATTTGGTACAATCGACACATCATAAATATTTAATCAATATTTTTTTCTTACAATAATAAACATTTCTAATTTCGCAGTTCTTCAATCCTGTCTAGAATCAACTAAATTTCAACATTCTTGATTTATGTTCAGCATTTTCATTATTTATTTTGATAACTCTTTTATGGATATGTAAGAGGTAATTTAGTTGCAAAGCCTTTTTGCTGATCTATAGCCTCAATTATTTTCCGATAGTATTTGACTGATATATAAAACTATAACTTTCTGCTTGTCTGTCTGTGTTCACATCACGTAAAAACTACTAGATGACACGTCTTATTTCCAAGAGCAAATGTAGGGAAAGTGTGCAATTTTACTGATTCAATGGGACTGAAAACTTAACAGCACCTTTTATTCAGCGAGAAATTTTAAACACTATTTACAGAACTCCACAATCATCTTAGAATTTTATATGATTTTTATATAAAGCATATGTTCCTGAGTAATTACCATATCTGAAACACTCTAAAATGTAGCACTCTGATGTAAATTACTTTCAAAGCAAAATCGAACAAAATATTGTAAGGACGCTCACGAAGTAGAGGGCACAGCAAGTTTTTTTTTTTAATCTTTCTAGAAGTCATAAGGTATTTTTTGTTATTAGATGACACATAGATGAAATTTTGAAGCCAAGCTTAAGTTCTTTTTATTCTCTCTAAGAAAGAATAAATTAAATTACAAATTAGGTGATAATATTAAAGAAAAATTGGAAAAATGTAATTTTTAGACACCAGCAGAGGGGAATGTACTTAGATGACTCTTAAATAAATATTCCAAATAACTCTAGACATACTCTATCGAATTAAGATCCGGTTGATTTGGTGGAGTTTGAAGCACCTGCTGGAACATTGTCAGATCCCAACACTGATTTAAACCAAAGAAAATTAACTTTACCAAGTTCTTGATCAGGTGGGAGCGATAGAGATGTTTATTAATTTTTTTGTTTTTGTTTTTTTTTTGTTTGGTTCTTTTTTGTGCATTACTTTATATGAGCTAATAAGTGGTCTCTTTAGTGTTTTTTTGTATTTAGTGCCGTTATGCTCAAACCTGGTAAACTAATTCGTCTTGATTTGCTCAGAAACGATGATAAATATTTTAAAAGTTGATTTGTAGTGGGTCAATTATAGTTTATTTCCGAAAATGTCGAAATTGCAAAAAGTTAGGCGCAATGCTTGCATTATTGTTTTAGGAGATATTGGGCGAAGTCCTCGAATGCAATATCATGCTGTAAGCTTACTAGAGGAAAATTATAACGTTGATTTTATTGGATACGTTGAAACAAAACCATTATTAGAGCTATCCTCATCAGAATCAAAATGCATGATTCATAAACTGACACCAGTACCTACGACGAATTTAACTCCTACTCTCAAACTAATAATTAAAACGATTTGGCAAACTTTATGTTTACTGATTGCACTAGTTTCAATTAGAAGACCAAGTTTTTTGTTAGTGCAAAATCCTCCAGGAATACCGGCCTTAGTTGTGAGTTACTTGTATTGTCTATTAACACGCACTTCGTTGATAATTGATTGGCACAATTATACATATACAATTTTGGGACTAGGTATGCTAAATGGGGAGAATAGTAAAGTTTGTCGAGTAGCAAAATGGATTGAAAAGTTTTTCGGAAGCAAGGCGGATGCTAATTTTTGCGTCACAAAAGCTATGAAACAGGATTTAAACGTTAACTGGAATATAAAAAATGTAACAGTGTTGTATGATAGACCACCTTCACATTTTCAACCAGTTGTTTTGTCGGTAAAGCATGATTTATTTATGAAACTCTCTAACGATTATCACCAATTCCTTTCAAATTGTGATGATCTTAAGGAGTCTGACGTACTAGAATCAACAGCTTTAACTCAAAAATTGAACAATGGTACCGTAGTATATAAACCAAACAGAATCGGTCTATTAGTTTCATCAACGAGTTGGACACCAGACGAGGACTTCAGTTTGTTACTTAGTGCTTTACACATCTATGAAAAAAAGGCATCAGTTCAGCCAGAGAAGTTTCCCTATTTATTGTGTATTATTACAGGAAAGGGACCCCAAAAAGAACAATACATGAAACAAATCCAAAAATTGAAATTTTCTAAAATTGGCATTATTACTCCTTGGCTTGAAATGCAGGATTATCCTGTTGTATTAGCAGCCGCTGATTTAGGCGTTTGTTTGCATTGGAGTTCAAGCGGATTGGATTTGCCAATGAAGATTGTTGATATGTTTGGTTGCGGTCTGCCTGTGTGCGCATACAACTTTAAGTGCCTTAATGAATTGGTTTGTCCAGGACAGAATGGCTTCATTTTTAAGGATCAACAAGAACTCGCTGAACAGCTAATATTCTGGTTTAAAGATTTTCCTAATAATCCTATTGTCATGGAATCGAAAGAACTATTTTCGAAAAATTTGACATTATTCCAAAGCTTAAGATGGCGTGAAAACTGGCAGACCAACGCATTACCAGTTTTCAATTCTTTTGTCTGAAATAAATCTATTTAATATACATATGTATTATTTCAGTTTTTTATTGTTCTAATACCGAATAGTACAAATTTTAGATTTAGGGTTTGTATTTTTTGACATCATGGCCAGCAAATTGTACTATGCTTACCCAATGGGAATAGTTTTGGGAGGTTAAAGAAGTTCCAAGTGTAAATATATGGTGATAGCTCCAAGGATATCTATTTAGATGTAGCCTGGAATATTTATTATTCTCTTTAATTTTTTTAAATGTAGGTATGTATATGTAAATACCTATTTGCATAGTTACAAAAAATACAACCCATATGGCTAAAAAAAAAATTCGATATTTTTATTTTCAGAGTTAATAAATAAAACTTAATAAAATTTGCTTATTTTAAGTAGATTACAAATTAATATTCGTATAATATATACATTTATTTATAATATTGGTTTAGTATAAATATCTTTATAATTAATGTGCCATTGATTAATTTTCGTTTTCGTAACCTATTCCGCAGCAGGATAAACGGACGTGGTTTTTATCCAAATTTTCTATTTTAAAACGTGCAGTACTCATCTTTTCTGCAACATATATGGCCGTCATGGTATGATTTGTAAGAGGACCCGTTAATATTACGGATTCTCCTTTGGCTAAGGCCATATAAATGATTAGTTGATCTTGTACATGCTCATCTACACAACTTCTATTTGTAATAAGTTTCGTTAAATGTTTAGCTGGTTTAGAACCTAATTCAAATGCATCGACTTTCTTTTCACCTAAAAGGTCCGATCCTATTAAACAACCTGCAGTTGTAATTGCTGTTAAAATACAACCAGAACCGTTGTCTCGTGCCATTTCTCCAGATTCTTTATACGCCTCTATATGAATATTTTGGAATTTTAATAATTGTAATTCTTTTTCTGCCGATTTCTTTATGTCATCTGCTAAGTGGCTGGGTAAACGACCTGCGACGTAACACCAACCAACAATTTCTTGTAAATCGCCGAAATTTATTATATTAGCAGAATTGATGTTTCTTATATTAGGCACAAAAACTTTACATCGCCCACCACCACGGGGATAATAACCACGCTGTATTAAATCAAAATCAAATGAAACACCGAATTTTTCTAAATTTGGTCTTAAAACTTCGGTCATAAAATCTACTTGCGGAGCCATACCAACATTTGTGCCACCTACAAGTTCCAGCTCAGATGGCTTACTTCCGAACAGCATTACAGGCAACGCGCATTGCAATACAAGTGTTATACTTGCTGCGGTGCGAGTGTCCACAAAATATTTACCGGCTATTATTTTTCCAGGATTAAACTCCACAGTTGTTGATTTTATTTCGTTGCCACTAATTTTAGCATTTGTTATTTGTGCCAGCAAATTTAACCCGAATAGATGTTGATTTGATAGCCCTGGATTGGGACGATTTGCTCTAATATTAACGACACGTACAGGCCGCCTTAAAATGGAACTAAAACTTAAGGCATTTCGCAAGATTTGACCACCTCCTTCTAAATATTTACCATCAATTTCCACATATTGACAGGAGGACATTTTCGTACTTATCCAATGTAGAGATAAATTTCACAGATAACTAACTGCCAAATATTCTACAACCCAAGATGAATTTATTTTAATTTAATTCTACCTGCTCAGAGCACGAAGCCGATTGGAAATTAGCTGCCGCTGACAAATTGGAAGCAGTTGCCCGCCGCCGGAGTATTCAGCTAATATTAGCTAAAAATTTTAACCGGCTTCATCAGATAAGCTGTTTTTTTATTTAATTTGATATTATTTTTTTTAAAACTTGATAATTTTAAAACAAATTACATCATCAAAACACCATAATCTAGTGATTTTATAAACATAAAGCGGTTTAATACTTAATATGTGAATTTAAGAAATTTTTATTTGTTATACATTATATGATTATCTTGCATCAAAGATGTGGTGTCTGTTATACCATAGAGGAGAAAAGTCTTGCGCCCGGCCGAAGGCCGGCTATGCAGAAAATCTTTAGTTAGCGAAGTCGGTGTTGGTTATACCATAGAAGAAAAATCCTTGCGCTCGGCCCTCAATTGCAAATTCTATATTCAATGAAATAAGAAGTTTAGCTCTGGAAGAAGAAATTGATGAAGAATTAAGTGATTCAGAATAAAAATTTTGAAAAAAATGATTTTTGTGCGCACTCTTTTTTGTCACTAATTTAAATTTAGCTTGATAGTACATTTAATTACCATTCCAATGATACCCATATTGCTTCATTCCAGAAAAAAATGGTCGATATACATATATCATATTTTACGTAGAAACTTTAAGGGTCCGTAACTCCGAAACTAAAGTTCGCCCCCAATTTTTCCATTTTTTGCTTAAAATTAAATTTTACACACAATAGGCTACTTTTTTTAAATTTGTATGATGTGTCCGTCAACTAGATTTGTTCCAGCGTTAGTACCTGCCATGATGGCCTAACCTAATGGTGGTCTTACCACTGAGTATAATTTTGGCATAGTCCAGCGCCCTCGATGTACAATACAAGTATTGTAAAATAAGTAGCAATTTATAGAACATGGTAGAGCCTAGACCCATGTTCTAACCCCTTGTTTAGGGTTATTTGGTGACCATCAAACTCCTGACACACTATTGGTGCCTTATTTTAGTCTTGTCAACTTTACCACACATTAAGTGATGTAAGCTTTACAAGACAGTGCCTTCTGTTGAAAGTGCAACAGCACTATTGACCAACCATACACCATCCCTGCAAACATTGGTCCAAACCACATCTACTACGTGTGCTCCGAAGTTGCACAGAAATAGGCGGTTCTCTGTCGGTCCACAGTAGTAAGGACACTGGTCGGGCCTCGCCTGACCTCCATACGCAGACCTGTTCTTCCAGTCCAATTAGTGTCCCTGGGGAGTGATTAAAGGAGTCATATGTTTGTACAAAAAAAATGCGAAAATTTTGAGTTTTTGCTTTAGACAGTTATATTTGCGTAGCCGCCGCTTTTTGATATCCATTCGGCTTTTAGACGCCGCCGAGTATATTTCTACAATAAGAGTGACAGTCATTTGACAGCTCATTTGATAGTCACTGGATTTTACCATCATTGTGTATGATAAACTTCGCATCACATTCTTAAGGGCAAAATGACAAAAATGATGTAAACATTGTGTTTTTTATCTCCCTCGAGTTTATTAATATTACTCTCGCGTATATGCGAAAGTGAAACAACATACATAATTTTAATTTTTTTATTTTTGTGTATGTGTTAGACCGAAATTACACGATGCCATTTTTTTCATGTCTCTTTTGAAATTGCAGCGAATTTCATCGCACATTTTTACGATGGCATTTTTCATGCAATCGGCTTTAATTTATTATTAACATTTTCTTTTGATTTCATATTCGTAATTATTATTGTTTGTGCGTTATTTCTTAAAAATATATGCATTCGTACTGAAATACAAAATAAATAAAAATGAGTTGAACAAAGAATGAAATTTTTCCTAGAAATTATTAAAATCATACTGAAATGTATACATAATTAAATTAAACAATTTCATTTTTTAAAATCAACTCTGAACGAACGAAAATTACACAAAGCAAGTGTCATAAAATCCCCTCAAAATTCAAGCCATGCCATTTTGTTTACCCCGCTTGCTTCTCTACACCTCTTGCCTACAAACTAAAATTGCATGCAACCAGTTTCATGGTGTAAGTTGGCTCTTAGTTTCGATCATCAATTTCTTGTAGGGTTCTTGATTAACCGCCGCCGGTCGTCATGTCTTATCGGCTTTGTCCTCTGTGCTTGCTACTGAACGAGTCTAGCAAAGCATTAAAATGAAATTAACCCCCTTCTACATTCATATCAAGTCAAATTTTTATCAGGTATAGACAGTAGGTAACTAGGTAACATAAGTCACACCTCATATAAAAAACATTAGTTTTAATACTGGATTTTTATGAAGTTTGACTTTTTATGAACTTTGTTTATATTGATGACTAAAGGCCGGAGCACATAGAATCCGTCATACGTTCTACGTCGTCTTTTTCAACATACAAGAAAGTTGAAATACAGGTTTTCTAATGAGTGTTGTCACAATCAATACTTCTCCTTCAACGCAAATTACGAAAGTTGGGCAACTTTTAACTTTTGACGTACGTTGAGACCAGTTGAGAGATATAAATCAGTTTCTCTTTGTTTCTCTCTCTCAAAATTAAATTTTTGTGTTGTGTGCAAGCCAAAATAAAACGAAATACAACAAAATAATTTAATTTAATAGAGTTAAATGGAGATAAAAGCTTCTCGTGTTTTCTTCTTTGATTAAATATCCGTCAACAAAGTACTCATTGTGTCAAGCTCTTCCGTTGTTACTTTGATTTCAGTTGGGAACGTTAAAGTATAATGTATGACGGATTCTATGTGCCCCGGCCTTAATGTAGTCGTGAGGGATTGAATGCAATGTCACAGGTAACATTGCATTGGCATATAAAATAAATAAATTATTTTAATTTTTTTTAAAAAAATAATGAAAACCTATTTTAATGATAACTGCAATCATAATTAATTTTTTAATTAATATTGAATAAATATATTTTAGAGAAAAATATCTGGCAACATTATAATAAAAAATAGTACCTTTTATTTCAACCTTGTCTTTTGTTTACAAATATTTTGCGAAATAATTTTTTCCCAGTCGCGGCATTGTTATTCAATTTATTAACTTTATTTAAAAATGGAAAAATTAAACGCTACTTTAAATTCTGTGAAAGCTTTGCGTTCAAGTGTACGGCAATGTTTTGAACATTTAGCTGATGGAACAACCAAACAAATAGATGGTACTGGTGTTGAGCAGACAGAAGAAAGTCGCAACAAATTTTTAGTAGAATTTCAAGAAAACTATGGAAATATTAACCAGCAATTAAGGTTTAAAAAAATGCTATTTTATAGGAAATTGGTTTATTCAATTTTTTCTACAGGGAAGTTGAGTCAATGATAAATAGTTTACAGGTACCTATGAGCCCTTATTATTTGGGAAATACAACGTATTTAGCCCAAGAAATAACACAAGATCGCCAGGCTATGTATTCTCAATTGGTTAATAGCTATAAATGGATTGATAAGGTTTGTTGACAATGCAATAAATTGATTTATTAAATACCTTCATTGTCGATTGGTTTTGTTTAGGTTCATGAACACAGCCTTTTAGCTTTTAATAATTTAAACTTGAATAACTTGAGAAGATCATATACTTATTCACAAAAAAGGGGTCGTGTTCAATACACCTCATGCAACAATCCGGATCCAGAGTAAGTAGAAGTAGGTCTACAAGTAAATACCAATGAATTTACTAGTCTTTAATATTTCAATAATTAATACATATTATTTAGAAGCATATGCTATGGCAACAACGAACATAGTTTTATGCATTTGCATTTTTTTTGGGTCGGCGAATACCACTACGTGTCCTATTTTTCGGGAGTTTCGCTTCAAATAGCAAGAAATTTAAGGGTTTTATGCCCTTTCGAAAGCTCTTAGCATAAGTAGGATTTTTATCAACTTAAGAAACTAAAATTTCGAACTTCTTTTATGTACTTTTTCTCATTTTATACTGACTTTACCTTAAACAATGCTGTCATTACAATAGCAACACATACATATTTTTTTACTAATACATGCATACTTCCTCAATTGTCTCAACTACCGTCTTGAATAATTCGAAGACAATAAATAGAACAATGTTTTGACGTCCGCTGACAATAATTAAGTTTTTGTTTACAGAAAAAAAATCAAAAGGGAAAAATGAAAAACTTAATAATGCAGACATAAAATTAAAATTTTTGTATATAAAAAAAAAATTAAAAAGAAAAAATCGAAAAATTTAAATGTATTGTGTTAACTATTGTCTGGACACATATACTAGGGAGACAATTGTCAGCATTTTTGACAACTAATACGTATTCTTTTATTGTCATGACAGAACTGTCAAATGTAAAATGAACGTTTAAATATCGATGCTTACAATGATGACGACACAGAACGAAATGTTTTATTGTCGTTACTATCTTCGTTTCAAAATAAACCCCAACGGGAATAGGGCCGATTTATTTAATTAATTTCAAAAGTAAGAATTTTAGCATAGTTAAAAAGTAAATAATATTAGATTATACATAATTCCAAATAAGATTTTTTAAATAAAAAAAAAAAATAATTTAAATTTTATACTTTTAGATTCATCGATAATCTTTTTAATAGTGAAATTACTCACACTAATACAACATACAAAGTGTGCCGCCCATTCAGCTCTAATGCAGTTGTCATTGTAAGTATACATACATATATGATTATGATAAAACTAAACATTTCAATTTTTAAATTTTCATGTAAATACCAAAAAAAGGCCACCATAAGTCATGTCTTAAAGGCGGCAATAATATGTAAAGGAGTATTAATTGAATGGGTGACCGTAAAAGGCTACGATGAACCATTGGAAATTGAAGATCTTTGGACTGAATCACGCTATGAGGTATTTCGAAAAGTTCAAGAACACACGCATTCGGCCATGTTACACTTTTTTTCGCCGACCTTGCCCGAACTGGCTGTCAAAAGTTATATGGTAATTTTTTTGCTTATGTTGTTTTTATTGCTATAAAATTTATTTTGTTCTTATTATTTCTAATTCTGTCTATGACAGACTTGGCTTAACAGCTATAGTAAACTATTTTTGGAACCTTGTAAAAGATGTGGCAAATATGTGTCGAACGGTTTACCGCCCACTTGGCGCGATTTAAGAACATTAGAACCTTTTCATGAAGAATGTAAGAATTGTTAGCAGACTGTGAAAAGTAAAGTTTAGTAGTAAGTTGCACGGAAATAAAACAGCAAGTTTTTTAATAAATTTTCTTTTGTTTTATATATATGTATATTTTTAACATAAAAAGAAAACAATCAATCAATTCATAAAAAATGTATGTATGATTCTTTTCTTATGCAAACAAAAAATATCATTTTTAACATTACCCAAAAAAAAACATTTGATATTTTCATTTGTATAAATGAATTGATGTGGTTGTATATGGGAAGGGAGGTTATAGTAATTTTAACAATACGTTATTTTTCTGCTTTATTTTTCACTTACACACCACAACTACTCTCTTGGTTAAAAAATGATTTTGGCCATGTAAATATCTCAATCCGTTACCATAAGTTTGGATGGAGTGGATGGCTGGTTGGCCAAAACTTAATATGTTTAGTTTTTACAATTTGTTATTAGTTGTAGTTGTGGCCACCATACGTCGTTTTTCTAAACAAAGACGTGCAAAATTCTCACGCAATGTTTCGCGTAGTTGTAAACGCTGTTGTTGTACTTTTTCGCGTTGGCACTGATATTCAAAGACCACTTCCTGAGGAATGTAACATTTTTTTCCGTTTTCTTCATCAACATCGAAGTCGTCCTAAAGTAAAAAAAATCGGAGAAAATTTTATTTTTATGAAAATAAAGTAAAGTAACTAAGGGGTTTAACAAACAATATTATGATAAAGTTAACCCAGTAGTTGTCCGTTTAGCCGCACCTTTTCGATTTTGTCTTTTTTTATATTTTAAAAATGTACATATGGTTATAAATGTAAAAATATCTTACTTTTTCAAAATTATATAATTAAAAACAATACAATTCTGAATATAACCCATATAGTTCAGAAATCTACAAAACCATAGCTTTCAACCTCATTTTGCCGATTATGACCCTTTTTTTTACTTCTTTAAAAATTCTATTATGATTATTTTTTAAACAAATTAATCAGTTGTAATACACCTAATTCTGTTTTTACACGGTGGATTGGTTCCAGAAAAATACGTGTAAAAAAACCGTTCAAAAAAGACATTGATCATATACAAAAATAGGTGATTGTTTATCTCTAAAACCTATTAAAATTAGTGAAAAACGAGAATTTATTTTAAGAACAAGAAATCATGTTTATTTTACACATATGTATGCATGTACATATAATGTGTATTTGCATCGTTTATTTGCATCTTTAGTGTATTATGAAGACTTAACAGATAGTTTCGTTCCAGAAATCAACGATTGCCTAATTGAATTTTAATTTTTAATAGTTCTTACTGTGACTTCATTTAAACCAAACATTTTGTCAAGAAATGTTGAGCCTTCTCCATTTCGAAGGCGATCTAAAATTTCAATTGTGTTTTCTAAAGAAGTGGCTTTACGTTGTAGTTTTTTATTTATAGTTTTCAACGTCTTCTTTTAGAGATGCATTGATAGATAGTTCACAAAATATTAACACATTTGAATTGTTCTAACAAGTAAAAATCTTGTATGCACAAAAAGGGAATTCCTTTAAATTTTTGATATGAAAATATTTCGCGAAACTTAATTTTACAAATCAAATCTAATCTCAAAAGATATTGAAACGTGCTAAATGGAATAAAGTCGTGTAAAAAAAAATTATTTTTTTTTTCAAACCGTGTAAAGAATTGAGTGAATAATTTAAAAAACAATTTTTTTCAAAATGAAGTTAGTTTTAAAAGTGAGTGAAAAAATAAATTAATAAATTAATTATTTAGGCTTAAGTTCTTAATTATAAAGAGATAAAGAAAAAATATATTTTTTTCTAATATTGAAATTTCTCTCAGTATAAATAATTTCGTATAGTCATTGAAAAATTACCACTTTTCATTGGGGTAAAGTGGGCACCTTTAAAATAAATATCTATGCCGAAATTCATAAAAATTAAAGTGTTCTTGTATGAAAATTTGTCATAAAGTATGCTTAAAGTAAACTTCATTTTTTATGAATAAGGGCATTAGTTTACAAAATTTGCTGACATAATAATTTTGTCCAATGTATTTTACTGAAGTGTTGTTATGATAAACAAATTATTATATTAAACATATATGTATGTATGTATGTATTAACTTATACCATGTATTTTATATACATGGGAGTAACTCATTATATTAACTAATTAAAAGCCTCTTTCAATAGCATTAATTTATAAATAATACGAATGAACTTTTTTCCAACACCATTATTTTATTTTCAATAATGATAATGGTCTTTAACGAAACTTTAACGAAACATTTTCATCTCCTCGTATGTATACAAAATCTGTTTGTTTATTTGTCGGAAAGCTATCATTTCTGCACTAGTGGAAGGATCTTCCTTTAATTTTAGCAGTTTGTTACCAGATATGCGGTTGGAAAAATAGGGTATATATGTATATATGTTTTGATATTTAATGTGTCATGTTACTTGGGAACTGTAATAGGTAGAATCTTGTAAGTAACTCTACTAATTATGAGGATAGTTTAGTAAAAAACTGTCTAAATAGGTATTGTGGGCTTGGAAACTCTCATACAAATTGAAAAATTATTATCGTCTACATAGTCTAGCAAAAAACACACTAGACTAAAACAGTGGGCGTGGTACCTCCCAAGGAATTTAAAATTATTATCGTGTGCTTGAGGAACTGTAATAGTAAGTAAATAGTAATTTTTACACAAGTATCCCCTACATTAATATTCATAGTCTAGGAAAAACTGACTGAATTGGAATAGTCAAGAAAACATGGCTGGGCTTCGTAGCTCACATACAAAGTGAAAAATTATTGTCCAGAAACTAAGGAACTATAATAGGTAGTGTTCAAACTTTGCACATTAAGAATAGCGTGTGTTTTTGCGTTAAAGCTTGTGATAAAGACGATAAGAACTGATACCCTCAAACAAAGTACTTATTCTATGTCTAGAGAACTGCAACAGTTACCTTCTGTTAGTTTAAGATATGTACTACGAGAAAAACCTGGGTTTTTCACTTAAGGCTTGGCTATACTTTTACTTCCTAGTGTTTAGTTTTTGACGATGACAAATGATTTTAAATCATTATCCTTAACAGCAGTATTATTACTCAAAAAGAACTTATTTGCACGGATCCATATCAAACTTTGTATTGCAGGCGTAAAATAGTGCTGGCTTGTTAATTATACCGCACCATCAGCATTTGATTTGCATAGGTGCCAGGAACAACTTTTTCAACGTTTTATATTATGTTTTAAAAACTTTGTAAATTTGTGTCCGAATTTAAACGGGTTAATATTGCTTTTTGCCAATTTTCTAATTATAATTGCTTTTTATTTAATTATATTTAGAAAATATAGAATTACATTACATTTTCATCACTAGCATTAGATGGTAGTTAAAATGTTTGTCATATTTCCACTAATCTATATAATTAATAGGCAAACACGTTTTTTGTAATCCCTTTTACGTACGTAATACTGCACCGATTTTGAAAAGACTTATATGGTTTTAAAGCTTTTTCTTCACAGATGTGCACAATCTTAATTCTATTTAAATCGGTTCAGTACTTTAGGAGTAATACGACTATCAAGTTCTTACTAACACCAATAAACAAATATGTATCTATTAACATACATGTAGTTTTCTTAGCTGCAAGTCGAAAACACAAGTAAATTTTAAGAGAAATTCGTTCGTTCGTTCGATACTGCGCCCATTTCTTGCAATAAAATAATAATAATAATAAATTATAGTCTTATACGAAAAAGTTTAAACCTAAGCCTAGAGCAAATGATTTTTAATGATAAAAAGATTTTTAGTCAAAAATAGCTTACCAACATTTGTTGTAGACTTAAAGTATTCATTTGATGTTGGTGGAAGAAATTACACGAATCAGAGCCAAAACGCAATTCAACTGACTGATCATAATTATTATGATGATTAAATTCATATTTATCATCGTAATGGTGATGGTCATCATCTAAATCAGCCACCAAACTACTTCCACCACTATGCTCATGATTACAAAAGCCATCCGAACAAGAAACCTCTGAGCCCTCTGAAGTATCTTCAGGTGAGGAGACAACACTAGAAGTTCTTGAATTGCCATTGGATAAAGGCTCGCTGCCGTAACCTGAATCCTTAATATCACTTTCACATGGACAATTCAATTGAGGTGAAAAGCAATCGCTGCATTTAGTTGTGACTGCTGATGCAATTATTGCTTTGTCAGTTGTAGTGGTGGTGGTGTGAATCGACGTTTTAGTTTTAAAAACGTCCTGCACAACTTCAAAAGGTTTTGTTTTAAATTTATCCTTCTTCTTGTTGTTAGCAGAGGAGATATTTTTCTTTTGTGGGGTTTTTAGTTTTTGCTTTTGTTTCCTCTTTTTCTGTTGCTGTTGTTGTGGGACAACATAGCAGTCTTCCACCTCATGAATTTCTTCGAGATGATCACAGTCAACACCCGCATCTTCCTCATTATCTTTCTGGCCAACAACTAAAGCTTTCCCTTTATCATCTACCTCTTTAACAATCCCTTTAAAGTCTAATAACTTAGCATTCGATGCGCCGTCTTTCGCCTCTACAAGTTCATGCAATTCTTCATCATCTTCAGTATTAACACCTTCTTGATCATGATTGCTATCATTATCCGCACTTACGAAATTGTCATCGTTTTTATGATCACACACGCGATGTGAGTTTTTCTTTTCATTCTTCTTCTTCTTTTTCTTTAACTTCTTCTGTTCGCGTTTGTGTTCTTTGGCTTTTTCGGCACGACTTATCTCTTGGTACAAAAGTTCTAAATTGCTAATACCTTGCTTCTTCTCCACAGACATGTCGAAACTACGACACAAGGCATGAACTCCTACAGCGGCTAAGACTTGACACGCACGTTCTTCTTCTCTTAAACTGACATAGACGCGACGCAGACGTTCGTACATTATCATACCGACACAGGTTAGCACTTCTTCCTGCGCGATTTCTAATGTTTTCGCATGACGTTCTCGTAATTTGGAATAGCTGCAAAAATTATTTATAATGATAAACTATATATTTTATTTAAACACCGATAAAATTTACCTTCCATTGACCTCTGGTTCGGCACGCCGAATAAGAGCGTCGAGAAAATCGATTTTGTTTGTGAAAACATGTATATGCTTGTCGGGATGACACTTTTTAATATTGGCGTAAAGCGCGGCAACATAACCCTTTTCTTTCGTTGTCGTCTCACCTACTAAGATTTTATAAGCCTTTTCGATCTATAATAAAATCGTACAAATTTAATTTTTGAGCTTTAAATCTTTTAACCGTCTATTACGCACCTTTGTTCGACAACCATTACAAAACTTATGTTTTTTTAAATAATTCTCCAGTACTTCATGAAGTTCCTTTGTTTCTATAACAGCCAATTCATCGCGACAATTATGCTTCATGGACGACCAAACTTCACGCCACGTTTCCGAAAATGGTTTAGAACGAAATGCATCTAAAGAATGCAACACACAACGTGTTTTGTTACGCAATTTACTTTCCAACAAATTATTCAATATTTCATGATGACGATATAACAGGGTTCCCAAGGCTTGTGGTGTTTTCATTTTTTCTTCGGTTATACTAAGTACACCCGAATTTTTTAGTACCAATGGGTCTAGAGTTGGTTGCCCTGAAATAATCAGTTGATAAAATAAACGCTCAACTCGGCGCCGGCAGCCAACACATTGGACACACTGGTTAAGAACCGATACGAAAGTGTTGCTATTTATTTCCAAGGAATTACGTAGTTCATCACTTGTCAACAGGTTAAATTTACGCGTGAATTCCTCCAGCTCCTTGCCACGGATGTGGGGACTATCAATGCATAGACCTTTGCTATTCAAATCCATGAGCATCTGCAAAGAATAATATAATTTTATTGAAATAATGGAAATAAATTTTCTAAAATAAAATGTATTTTATTAAGTGTAAGTAAGATTTGTGAAATGGTAATAGGGTTTTTTTGGAAAGCTAAATACCTTCTCAAGTCACTGCAGAAGAATTTCAGGTAAAAAAAAATACTACTACATTTGTTAAAAGTTTATTTGTCTTGTCTTATAAAAAGCGTTATACTTTCTGAAATTTTTTATATATCTAGAGTTGGAGCAGCTTTATTTATACATAAAAAAAAACTTTTTTCAACATCACTAAGAAGTTGATATAAAGATTACTTTTAAATAAACGTGGAAACAATTAAGCAAGAACCGATCAATTACTACTACAGGGAACTTAATAGGTTTATATTAGGTAGAACTGATCAGACCTGAAGATGTAGAGAGGATTGTATATTTCACGGGCCATGTTGCCCAAATTGGTTATTCGTTATTAAGATTAACGTGAGCTCCTAGCCGTGTTGGCCCTTATCTGACTGTGTTCTTACCATAGGGTGAAAGTTTTATGTGTTAACCAGCACCCTTATAGCCATATATATACCGCACTATACACAATAGAAGCGAAATTAAGCGATAATAGCACCACCTTTAAATGACATTGTCCCATCATGGCACAGTGCACAATACGTACGCTACGAGTAGCAATTTAGCGAACATAGAAGCCTGGACCCATGTCCAAACCTCTTGTTCTGTTTTTCCACAATCAGGCTCCAGGAACCCATTCTAACATAACCTTTATCTAGTTTAATTTGTGTACGTGTCTTTTTATTTAAGATGGTGTTTAAACTTTCTGTTAGTTTAAAAATCTGTATTATGGTCTCTTGGAAATTTTCTCGTTTTACAGAACATTGGATAAATTCATTAAGTTGTATTTTAAGGTTTTTATATTTTTATAAACAATATTCGAAAAGTGGTTTTTAAGTGTTGACAGATTCTCTGGAGTATTGTCATTCGAAAACTCAGGCATAAGTAATCCTTATAGAACAGATTATTATTTTTTATATGAGGCCAAAGCTATTTAATTAGAACAGAATGTGTTTTTAAATTTGGTAAATACCTATTTTTTAATTAAATATAATATTATAGGAAAATATGGCTAACCACATCTGCGTTTTAGATATTTTTGTCTAATTTAAAATAATAAAATAATTACACCATATTAGATGCAAATCAGGTTGTAATAGTGTGATGAGCTGGCGGGATATATGAAACCGTTCAGGAAGGTCTATTTTTCAAATATGTTTAGTTCTTCCAATGCACAAGTTGTTATGGTCACCTTCATTGTTAAAATATTTATAACGATTTATAACCACTTGTCACTTTTCTAGAACGTATACCATTTTTTGACTCATTTTTTTTTTCTTTTACACCATAATGTTTGTCACATGGTACATAACTATGAATGTCCACTGATTATTTCTTCAATAAAGTCCAGGTGAGAAATACAGAACAATGACATCCTTATATTTCTACCATTATCGTAGTCGCATAATTTTTAAAAAAGTAAAGCAAACTAAAAAAAAAATATTGTTATATTATGTTCTATGCAACAATTTTTCAGCTTCATCAAGTTGAATACCAAAAGGTGGCTTAGCCATGCTACTTTTGCATTGATAGTTAGTTGATAATGTAAAGAAGATGTGTAACACCATAACAGCTAACTAAAAGTGTGGTTTACACGACTTTTGAGCTGATGGCTTCATATATGATGATCTATTCTTCGTGTCAAAATTAAAACTTTATTTTTAAATGTCGATTACTTAATTAAAAATTGAATCTCCTGTCTATTTGTTACTATGTTGGAACCTGTTTTAACCTGCTGTTTAAAGTATTCTCCATTTTTGTGGTGATTGTAAAATAGCAATATAAACAGATAAAAAGAGTAACAAGTTGATATATGGGAAAATATATACCTATATAAATGACGAATTTTAACTTTTTAACTTATAAGCTATTAAAATTAGTGCTAGAATTACTAAAAGAATGATTTAGGGTTTACACGTGAATAGATTATATGAATTTTAATGTTTACTATAGGTATTTATTCATTGAAGAATTAGCTAAAAAAATAATTTATTATTCCTTACGCAAACATATGTATATTTAAAATTATAAGATAATAGTAGCAACATAGAATGAAGTGTAAAGTTTAATCAACGCGTCAACTACACCTTTATTTAAGAAGTGGAAGCGGGGGTGCTATGTCGGTAGTATTCTGTCCTAAAAAAAGCTTGCAAATGCAATTATATATTTAATTAATTTCTAAACCTTACCACTAAATTCTCATCTCCTGCATTGACTGGTAATTGCCTGCGTCCGACGTTTAAATAACTTTGCAAATCCTCCGTTCTGTAGACGTAGGTTAGACGCGCCATGTTTTATTAATAAAGATTTTAATCGCTAATCGTTTTCTTTTTAGCTTTTAAGCACGTACACTTGTAATAATATTATTTATATTTAGTACGACAGAATTATTATGTATTAGTTTTTAACTTTTCCAACAATGTTTCCTTATATTAGAAATTTATTTCAGGCTACTTTTTCTTTAATAAAGAAAAACCGATGTGAAATTTGACAAACTAGTTTCGTCGTCGTATAGCACAGCGGTGATGCCAGATTAATTTTTTAGAATTCCCTACACAACTCAAATAATTTTGTTTTAACTTCAATCAAACAAGGCATATTCATGAATTCGCCTTGACGTTTCATTATACTAAAATTTTGTTGTTTCGACTGATAATAACAAGATGATGACTTCACCATATATAACACATAGATAGGCAACTGAAATGTCAAAAACCTAAGTCTTTTGTCAAAAAACCTAAGTCTAAGGATGTATTGGTAGAACAATTTGTGTTGGTTTTTAAAAAAAATTCCCACAGTACATAAAATGCACACAGTTGTATAATATGTTTTGTAAACTATGTTTTTTTACAAAACATATTAGATGTTATAAAATAAATATTTATTTTGTTTTTAAATAAGAATATTGTATTTTTTGCTAATATACATTTAAGCCAGTACTCTGTTCGAATTTGTGAAAAATGTTGAGCAACATTTATTATTTCACAAGGAAAATTTGACATTTAAAATGTAGTATCTATCTTGTTTAGTTTTTCATGCGGAATGCTGTCAAATTACATACATAAAAAATTTCTATGAAAAAGTCATGAAAAAATGTTGCAGAAGTAGTACTTTGTTTTTGCTGTGGAAAAGCATTGAAATGTTTCTGGCAATATTTTATCAAAGCTGTGAAATAAAGCGAAGCGGCATTATTTCATGTGGAATTTTTCAATGTGGAATTTTTCAATTTTTCAAACAGCTAATCGCTTGGCTTTTGTTAGTCGCAATTTACATTAGACAGAAAAATGGGCAGACAGACGAGATTTGTAGGCAAGGGGTTGAAGAGGTAGAGTGTGTATTTCATGACTAGTGTACTGGACATTTTTTCGTTTCTCTTTTCTGCTTTTCGCTTTTTTCTTTGTTGCTTCACTTTATATTTCTCAAGTCGGCCTCATTTTAATGAGTTTATATTAAACACACAGATTTTGAAACACACAAACATGTAAAGAATATAACACAGAAAATAAAATGTGCAAAAATCTGTCTGTCTTGTTTATGTCCAATGTAAATTGTTTAAGCAAGAGCAAAAGAGAATTCAAAAAATGTCTGCCCTGTTTCTGTCCTATGTCGCAATTTACCATGGCCGGTATAGCAACAATCACTAAAATTCCATGTGTTCCGATAGTGGCACGATTTTCGTGAATATTAGTTTTTTTAACCGTAAATTTATAAAAGTATGTTCGCTACACGAAAGTATGTTCGTGACACAAATATGCGTATATAGCTCTAAACAGGTTATGCATAAATTTGTCCACTATAAGTAAAAAAATTAAAAAAAAAGTTGGAGGGTGTTGCGATAGTCATACGATTTTGCATATATGACCTTATATTTGAACAGTAATAAGCTTACACTTAAAATGAACACAGATTATATTTCAAAATATCTACTGTAAATACAACAGTAAGGAAAATAAACACAATTGATATTTACACAAGTTATTTTGTACTATAATCTATCATAGAAAGTTATATATTGAAGGTAGTACGAAACCCTACGTGTGTGAGTCTGACTCGCACTTGACTGAATTATTCATATTGCTTTTTGTAAGGATTTTAGGTATTACATATTTTGTAAGGGTATAGTTCGCGTATCATAATTCCGACTTACATACATATGTGCTGTTTCTGTATACCAATTGAACAAATAATTGTATAGGAATACCTCAAAAAATTTAGTGCTTTTCATATAAATTTTCTGAACGATTTGTTCAAGCGGAATACAGAAACAACACATTAATCTTTTTTCGACTTGTATGACGTGTCGTTATATATGATAATGTTGCATATCACTGTATATATTTTTACGTTAATATACAAGTTTTACGAGTTTATGAAATGTTATTTTTTATTTATAAAAAACTATACTTTTATCTAGATAAATAATTTTTTTATCGTGAATGATTCCAATAACAAATTTACTTGTATTTTACGGTAGAAATCATTCACTATAGTAAATTTGGGAGGTTTTTCATGGGAATAATTATTCGCGATAGGGGTGAATAACAACTTTAATAGAACACTGCTTATAAATATCACGTAAAAACGTAAAAGAATTCTGTTTTAACCAAGGCAAATTCATACCACGTGGAAACGATAGCCCAGCTAATTATGTTTTGCCCTGATTTTTTGTAGAATGTCAAAGTTGCTGTTTTGTTGTAGTTGTTGCTGTAGTGCTCTCACCTTGCATAAATTCGCCTTGGTTTTTAACAGTCCTGGACCTAGGCGAATTCATAACAGGTAATCTCGAGAGCTCAGCTGACTATTTCTTTTCTCCATCTTAAAGTGTCAAAATGTATTAACATTTTTTGTTTTGACAGCTTAAAATGATTTATACAAAAACAAAATATAAGTGTGCGATGTGCGTAAATGAATTTGTTCAATGGTTGAACAAATCCGAGGCTCGTCAAAACTTCATGTAAATTTTTTTTTACATAAACTTCACAAATTTCTTTCTAATAGCAAAAAATAAATAAAAAATTATATTGAAAAGCAAATAAATATTTATTATCAAAACGTTATTACAAATAATAATTTTAATTATTTATGCATGAAGTAACGAAGTTTACTTGGGGGTATCCTTTATAAAGAATTTAATTTTAAAATTTACTTAAGGAAACCTTATTTCTAAATAGTTATTGTAGTTTTTGAGCTTTTTTATATTTCAATTCTATTTTTAATCAAGCACAAGGTCTTTTTTATATAAAAATCTTTAAACAATTTTTATTTACAATATTTCATTGAATTTTTATCAATCATTTAAATTTTTAAAACTTTTATTATTTTTATTTCCTGAAGATGCTACCCAATGGTGTAGCGAAATATTGTAAATAAAAATTGTTTAAAGATTTTTATATAAAAAAGACCTTGTGCTTGATTAAAAATAGAATTGAAACCTTATTTCTTTTCAAAACTCTAAACAAATTTAACTGCCAATGAAAGAAAGTATGTTTATTTTTGTTGTTCTTTTTTTTAATACAACACACATGTATCCCTTGATAGTAAATAATTATTGGTTGTAGTGGTTTATAGTCGGCTTAAGACTACTAACAGCCGCCGCCGACAATTTTTTGCTCAGCCGCCGCTAGTTAGTTTTTGTCACGACTTGTTTCTCTGATTGCTACATCGTGATTTCTCTTAAAATAATTTCTTTAAAATCTTGGCACCTCTACTCAAATACATTAGTCCGGCAATACTGCTTGTGTTAATTGGAAAAATATTTTTATAGCGCGAGGGGAAAAATAGCAGTGCGAAAATAAAAAATTGCAAAATTCTTTAAATTAATAAATAGTAAAAGGCGATTTGCTAAAGTTTCTTTTTCCAAGAAATATACAGTTTCAAGTCAGGAATCGGAAAGAAAAAAATGTCGCAATATCATTATGTGGTCACGGCACAGAAGCCAACAGCTGTAGTAGCTTGTGTTACCGGTGAGTTGGAATATGCATTTTGGATGTATAATTGATAATCCAAACCAAATGTAATTATTGAGACAACGAACAGCATAGATTAATGGACTATATTTCTTTTAAACAAATCTAGTGATATAAAATATAAAAATTTATTATCGAGTATGGGTGTATGTTTGCTTGATTGTATTTGCAGGAAACTTCACTTCGGCTACAGATTTAAATTTAATTATTGCCCGTAACAGCCAGTTGGAAATAGATTTAGTAACCCCAGAGGGCTTGCGACCTCTAAAAGAAGTCAACGTATATGGACAGATAACGGTGATGAAGCACTTTCGACCTCAGGTAATGCAAATTCGTTGACACCACATGGTCTATTTTTATAGTAATCTTGCGTTATTACTTTTTGCTTTGTAGGATAGCAAAAAGGATTTACTATTTATACTTACTCATCGCTACAATGTTATGATTTTGGAGTGTCGTATGATTGGCGATCAAATAAGCGTCATAACCAAAGCTCACGGTAATGTATCACACCAATATAGCCCACCAACTGACGGAGGCGTTATGGCCGTTATTGATCCTAAGGCACGCGTTATAGGCATGTGTCTATATATGGGCTTGTTTACCATAATACCATTGGATAAAGAAACCAGCGAGCTGAGAGCAACAAATTTACGGTGTGTAAAAAAAATTGTTTAACTATTTATTTTTATTAATTAGTTAATATGTGACTTTAATTTCGTAAATCATAGCATGGATGAATTATATGTGTATGATGTGGAATTCCTTTACGGCTGTATTAATCCCACTATAATTGTTATACACAAAGATAATGATGGTCGTCATGTTAAAACCCATGAGATCAATTTACGCGATAAAGAATTTATGAAAATTGCCTGGAAGCAAGATAATGTTGAAACAGAAGCAACTATGTTGATACCAGTACCCACTCCTTTAGGTATTACCACAATACTTTAAAATTATGTTAATATTTTCATAGTTTCTTTTTTATTTAGGCGGTGCCATTGTTATTGGACGCGAATCTATTGTTTATCACGATGGTAATAGTTATCACGCCGTAGCTCCTTCCACTTTTAAGGTAATTGTTGGGTTTTACATTATATTAGTCTTAAGTTTTTTTAAGTTTTGATTCCAACGATTTTAGCAAAGTACTATTAACTGTTATGCTCGCGTTGACAGTAAGGGACAACGTTACTTGCTGGGTAACATGTATGGTCAGCTGTTTATGTTATTTCTCGAGACGGCTGATAACGGCAAAGGATGTGCCTCGGTTCGAGAAATAAAAGTAGAACTTTTGGGTAGGTATTACGAAAATAATATACACACGAACTTTTAATAATTTTTTAAATAATCTCAAACTGTAAAAAATCCGAAAACTCCAAGTCTCGGAAAAAATTATCTACTAAGGCTTTTTCATCATTTACATTTTTTATAAGAAAAACTAACATTAATTTTACTTAAGAATAGTGTTTCGTATATTTAAATTTTAAATAGCTTTTGGATAATATATATTCCAGTTTTAGTTAATTGTATGTGCTAAGCACTATAAGGTCTTCATCTTATTTTAAACACGTCAAAACAATTTTTATCTATATTTATATTAAAGGGGAAATTTCGACACCAGAGTGCATAACTTATTTGGATAACGGATTTCTTTTTATTGGATCAAAACATGGTGACTCCCAATTGGTACGTTTAAGTACAACACCAAATGAAAATGGTTCGTACGTAATACCAATGGAGAGTTTTACGAATTTAGCCCCGATATTAGATTTAGCTGTAGTCGATTTAGATCGTCAAGGACAAGGTCAAATAATAACGTGTTCTGGTACATTTCAAGATGGTTCATTAAGAATTATAAGGTATAACAAATTATTTGTTCGTGATCTAAACAAACATCACTGTTTTATTTTACAGAATCGGTATTGGCATTCAAGAACATGCCTGTATTGATTTGCCTGGCATCAAGGGTATGTGGTCTCTTAAGGTGGGAATCGATGATAGTGTATTTGAAAACACGTTAGTATTGGCATTTGTGGGGCATACACGTATTTTGACTTTAACTGGTGAAGAAGTTGAAGAGACAGACATACCCGGATTTTTAAGTGACCAACAAACTTTCCACTGCGCTAATGTAGATTACGATCAGGTAAAATTTAAATAAATAAACGTATAAAACCAACGGCAATTTTTAACTACTTTGTAGATTATACAAGTTACGCCCTCAGCGGTGCGTCTTATCAAGTGCGCTACAAAAAATCTTGTGTATGAATGGCAACCTAGCGCTGGCAAACGTATTGGTGTAGTTTCTTGCAATGCGCAACAAATTGTAATCGCTTCTGCCCGTGATGTGTTTTATTTGGAAATCGAAAATGAAAAACTTATACCGGTTTCACAAAAAACATTGGAGTATGAGGTGGCTTGCTTAGATATAACACCTCTGTGTGATGGAAAAAATCGTTCTGATTTAGTAGCTGTTGGCTTGTGGACTGACATTTCTGCCGTTGTACTGACTCTACCAAACTTGGATGTTTGCCACACTGAAAAATTGGGTGGAGAAATCATACCCAGATCAATATTAATGACGACATTTGAGGGCATTCACTATTTACTGTGCGCTTTGGGTGATGGTTCTATGTTTTATTTTATTTTAAATAAGGATAATGGTCATCTGAGCGATAAGAAAAGGGTGACCTTGGGCACACAACCCACAACCCTAAGAACATTTAAATCGTTTGCCACAACTAATGTATTTGCTTGTTCAGACAGACCAACTGTAATATATTCATCTAATCACAAGTTGGTATTCTCGAACGTAAATTTGAAGGAAGTCAATCATATGTGCTCCCTAAATGCTCAAGCCTATCCAGATAGTTTGGCTTTAGCTACAAAAAATTCAGTAATTATTGGTACTATCGACGAAATTCAAAAGTTGCATATACGTACGGTACCGTTGGGAGAGGGGCCGCGTCGCATTGCATACCAGGAGAGTTCTCAAACATTTGCTGTGGCCACTATGCGCATAGATGTTCAAGGAAAGTGTGGTCCCAAGCCAACAAGAGCCAGTGCTTCTACCCAGGCCCAAAATATCACCTATGCTTCAAATATCGTGCCCAAGCCAGGTGCTTGTAATACTGCTACAACAAATGCCGAAATTGGCCAAGAACTAGATATTAGCAATCTCTTAATTATCGATCAAAACACTTTTGAAGTTTTACATGCTCATCAATTTATGCCATCGGAATCTATAATGTCCATAATGTCCGCCCAATTAGGCGATGATTTAAATTCGTATTATGTTGTATCAACAGCTCTGCTTTACGCCGATGAACCTGAACCAACCGTAGGTCGCATTATTATTTTTCATTATCATGATGGCAAGTTGACACAAGTGGCTGAAACAAAAATTGACGGCGGTTGTTATTCAATGGTCGAGTTTAACGGTAAAGTTTTGGCTGGTATAAACAGTTTTGTACGTCTGTACGAGTGGACAAATGAGAAGGAATTGCGAATGGAATGTAATATACAAAAGAATATAACTGTATTATGTTTGAAAGCTAAAGGTAAGTAACTTATCTCTGAGAAGCTATACATAGTACATAATATGAAAATCTGTAAGATTATAAAGAATATAAAAAAATGTTTTTCGTTTTGTTTTAGGTGACTTTATATTAATTGGAGACTTAATGCGTTCTATGACATTATTGCAACACAAGCAAATGGAGGGTATTTTTATCGATATCGCCAGAGATAGTGACCCTAAATTTATGAGAGCAATTGAAATTTTAGATGATGATACTTTTTTGGGTTCGGAGGATAACGGAAATTTATTTGTTTGCCAAAAAGATAGGTAAAATGCTCAACACGAAAGAAACAATTTTCATAATTTTTTTGTTTAAATATTCGGGTATGTTTTGTAATCCGAAACCGAGTGATTTTAGTTTCACTCGGTTTCGGATTACAGAACATACCCCATTATAAACAGGTACCATTGTCACCATTGAAGGAAACGGTGTCAAACCTAATAATTTGGAAAACAAACTAATAAATTAAACGACCATGAAGAAGTTAGATCGCTAAGATGACCATCGTCAGTTAACATTACAAAAAAATAACAAACTTTTCAGAAATTTACAAAAATGTCACAAATAATAACGTAAAAAATTTACGTGCTACCACACTTTATTAAATTTTCTTCTTGTTTCCAATAACGTTTCTTCTTCGTTTCAATATATTTCAAGCATACGAATTTAATAACGAAACGACGATAAAAACAACAACGACATAGAAACTACTATCAAAATTAAAACGCCAATGGGAATAGGGCCGATTACTTCTTCACCAAAAAAAATAATGACATTTTGTTTGCAGTCAGACAACGTTACTGACTAACCTAAACAAGGGCGTAAGACGTAACGACGTCTAGCCCCTAGCTTTGAACAAACCTAAATAAACAGTCATGTTAACATATTTTGTTTAGTAAAATCTAATAAATTAATGCGCAAAATAGAGATAAAATCGCTAGATAAAGCAGAAAATAGCTAAAATGGCACCACTCTTACACAAAAAAAAAACAATAACATTTTGTTTGCACCCAACTTCACCATCTAACACTCTGTCAAAATTGGATTTTCCAATTGCCAATTGCGTTGACGCCGCTATTTAGGTTTGCTTCATACGTTTTGTATGTACATGAGAACTTTTGACAACTATTTTACGCCTTACGCTCTTGTTAAGGTTAAGTAGTTAAGCTCTATCAAAATCGGATTTGCCAGATGCAAATCGATGAAGCCGCGATATTTAAGTTTGCTTTATACATTTTGTATATACCTACATGAGCATTTTTGATAGTTGGTTAACGCTCTAATTTAGGTTTGGTTGTAACAATAAAAAAAAGAGGGTTTGTACAAAAACTTGGTTCTGTAAAAACATTTGGTATATAAAAATGAAACATAAAATATAAGAATTCAAAAAGTAATTCCCATAAAAAAACTAATTATTTTAGCGCTGCCACAACGGATGAACTACGGTCCGAACTTCCCGAAGTTGCACGCTTTCATTTGGGCGATTATATCAACGTTTTCCGTCACGATTCTTTGGTAATGCAAAACGTGGGTGAACGTACTACACCAAATCAGGGCTGTGTTCTATATGGTACGGTGATGGGAGCCATTGGTATTGTTACTCAGATACCGCAAGACTTTTACGAATTTCTTCATAGTCTAGAGGAACGTTTAGCAAATGTAATTAAGTCGGTGGGTAAAGTTGATCACGCGTATTATCGAAGTTATCAGACTACACAGAAAACGGAACCATGTGAGGGTTTCATTGATGGAGATCTCATTGAAAGTTTTCTTGATTTAACACGTGAAAAAATGAAGGAATGTATTATGGGATTGGAGGTGAGTAAATTAAATTTAGTTGTATTTCTTATTTACTAATCTTGAGTCTTAAAATGTTATATTTCCTTTCGATCTTGTACGAATCGTATGATGATTACGAAATAATTTGCCCAGAGCAGTAACTTTTTATCTTCAATTTGCTTCTTACAGATAACTATTAGTGGTGAGAAAAAAGATGCAGACGTTGACGATGTCATAAAAATTGTGGAGGATCTTACAAGAATGCACTGAATAGTAGTCATTTATGCAAACAAAAAAGAAACGTTGATTACATATTGTTTTGCTTCTGTTTTTTTTATATATATATTACCATTTTTCATTGTTCCTTGTTGGAATTTTTTTTAATTTCCATTAGGAAACTTGTTCCGTTTTTGTTTTTAACATACATTTTGGTTTGTTCATAAAATTAAATACGTTTTATAATTTTTTTCCTCTTCAAAAGAGGAACTAATTAAACTAAATTTTAATGCAAAACAAGAGTTTTCTGTAATTTGTAACTAAATAATATTTCTAAAAAAAAAAAACATTAAAAATACCTATACGATAAATAAAGCAAAATGTATTTTTAATTTAGACTTTAAAAAAGTCCTATTAAGGTTTTTTTGTGGCCCATTATTGAAATAAAAGAATATCGAATGATTAAAAACAAAATATATTGTGTTTTATTGCTTGTTAAATTTTGATATTTCAAGGCAATAATTTTTAATTGGTTTGAGACTGATGTAACGTCAATTCGCACAAATAAGCAAGCAGGCGATATCTCGCGATTTGTGATTTTCAAACATATTTGGCGATTTTTAAAATAGTTGGCGATTTTGTTGGCTATTGTTTATAGACCATGTGGTCAATATTTGAAACTACATGAAGGAATGCCAAAATAGATAATGAAGACATTGAATCTATAAAAGTAAATGTTTTTCATATTTAAAGATGATGAAAATAATTATATACATATGTATGTATATAAGTAATTAATAAATAGATTTCCTGAAAATATCTAAAAAAATATGAAAAATTTTGCATACTGGACAAACATTAAAGACAAGATTAGCAGAACCAGAGTGTCCATTTTGGCAATTTTGCAGCTAAATTTAGCATTATTTTTTTTTTTTTTAATTTAGCCGCATTTAGCAGTTAGCATTATTTTTAGCATTATTCAATCACTTATTTAGCATTTTTTGGCATTATTTAATTTTAGAAAAATCATACAATCATTTTGGCCTTATTTAAAAAATCTACCACAATTTTTTGTCGATTATAAGGAATTACTACAAATTATGACAAGTATTTGACTTTCCAATAATTCTAATAATGGCATACTGCATTATTCTTAAATCGCCAGAGTTTGCACCTTCCAAGTTTATTAATAGTTAGTTTATATTACACGCAGTCTTGACGATGTGCGCACATCAAAACCTCTCGTGAAGACCGTCGCACAGTGGCTGAAAATCGTTTTTCGTTGGCCAAAATTCTGTAACTTTTGAACTTTTTTAATGGATAGATATTTAGTTCAGCTTGATTCAGTTTTAATTACATTAAAATTGATTGAGGACTTTTTAAGGAATTCGAGGTCAAAGTTGAACATTTTAATTTTTTTAACTTTCATAGTGAAATATGGGTTTATTCTGTGTGTAACATAGTAAAATATCCCTCTAAGATCCAAAAAAGTATATATATTCTTGATCAGTGATGAAATCTAAGACGATATAGCCATGTCCGTCTGTCCATACGTCCGTCTGTCCATCCGTCCGTCCGTCCATTGGCCTGTCTGTATGAACACGATTCAGTCTAAACGAAAAGAGCTAGACCCTTGAAATTTGGTACATATATATCTTGAAGGATAGGGCAGGTTGAGTTCGTAAATGGGCCAAATCGGACCAGGGGGAAAAAAATTCCCCTAAGAAGAACTAAACAAACCCTTGAAAAACTACACATTTTTACAAGTTTTTTTTTGTAAATTTGTTAAGCAAATGAAACTTTTTTATGTCAAAGAAGGTTCAAGGTCTTTACCCTGGAGCCAGAAAATCATAAAAATTTATTTTTGGACCCCGCCCCCTTTTTGTGGGCGTTTATATAGCATATTATATGAAAAATAGTGTCAATAATTAACAAATTGTATTACCTAAGCCTAGATTGCATAAAAAATTAATTTTTAAGCTTTCATGACGAATGGAAAATGTACTCGGATCTTCTGCGTTACCTTCACCTCACCCCTCCCCCCCCCAAAAAAAAAATTTATTTTTTTTTGGTTAAGCAACAAGAAAATATAATTTTTATTCATTTGATTTAAATATTAATTGCAAATATTCCATATTTTGTTCTGTGCTATTTCTGTTCTTTAGTAGTTTTTTGGCTTCTTCATCTAAATCCCGATGGTCCACTTTCCATTGATTTCGAATACTGGATATGATCGGATCTGACGTTGCCAATAATATATTAAATTTCATTTCATTTGTTGAATTCCGTGAAATTTTCCTAGTATTGTGCTCTCTATAAAATATGTAATCCTTGTTCTTTTTTTCCAGAGCCTCCTCTGATAGATCTCCAAGTGGCACCAAATGATATTTAATGACATCTTCACCATGATAAAGGATTTTGTGAACTGTTGCAGACATATTTCTCCATGGGTAGTTAGTTGTATATATTTTTGCAGTTTCCTTAGCATAATCTCCAAATTTTCTACAGTCAATTTCTTCATTGCACGCAAGTACTTCTAGTATTATTTTAAATCTGAAATTAAGGTTGAAATCCACTCCTGTTATTTCAGATGCTGTTTCTGGATCTGAAAAGAATCTTCTTGCGGTATTGCCATCATTTGTATTGCCTGACCCTTGTTTTGGCTGATCTATAATCAGTCCACGTTTGCGATATTCATCTTGAACATGTTTCTTTTTTGAACTTCTTAACTCTTTGTTGGTCACGTTGTTTCTTATTGATCCTGAAGACCCGAAATCCAAATCATAACTGATTTTTAGTATGTGTTCCATAAGTCGTATTCTTGCGTGTAGTGGTGATAATCCAAATTCATATGCATCGGTATTATCTAATGATTTTGCTGGGACTTGGTTTAATTGGGTTGATGTTGCTTGGCATATAATGCAGCTGGATGCAGCCTTCGTGTTAGTCAAAGCCTGACCCACTGTTCCATCTATCATTGTCAGGACTAACTGGTAGCTTACTTCAATTTGCTGCCCATCTAACTGTAATTGTAATGGCTGTAGTGCTGTAATTTGGGCCTTGATATCACTAATTTCTTTATTAATAACATCATTTGTTTCTTTTTTGAATTGAAATTTGATTGGCCTGCAGTATTTCGTAGAAGATGATGTCACATATTTCCAAATATCCATTGTTTGCGTTGTACTAGTCGAAGGCTCTGAATCTTCCAAAATCTTTTTCAATCGCAATGGTACAAATGATACCATGAACATATCTGAGTCAGAAATATTTTCACATACAGCTTGTTTATATTGTTTTTGTCCCGAAGAACCATCACATCCCCATTTACAAAAAAGAATTAACTTTGTGTTTCCGTATTTCTTCAACTCATTTCCTGTTATTGATTGCAGCAAGCGTGCGGCTGTGTGATCAAGTAGAGATTGTAGTTGTACCTCTGCCGAAATTGGTGTGATTGTAATAGTGTCCTTTGATGGCAAACAGTCCATTTTAGCAGCGGTTATGTGATGATATGCTGGATATATATTTGAGCCTTTTTCAATCGCACGCTGTCTGAGTTTAATATATTGCTGTTTTGTTAATTTCAAATCCAGAAATAATGCTAATGCCTCCTCATTTGTGTACTGTATTGCATCATTCGGAGTTGGTATAATTTTAAGAATCCGTTTTGTTCTCGGTGGACTAGCTTTAACAACTTTTTCAATGATAACCACTTTTGTAAATTGGTTCTGTGATCGTAATTGATGTAGGAAAGATTCTTTTATATTTGTAGAACCAAAGGATTCGTTAATATCTTTAAGCTTCCGCCTCTTAGATCTATCGCTGCAATTGTCCACTAATGATTTGCGTGGTCTTCCAGCCTTATCTTTCTTTGCTGTTTCTGCAGCGACAGTACGTTGACCTTCTAACTACTCTGCACTTTTTTAATAAAATTTTTGTTTACTGTACATAACTTCTTTGTAGCGTTTTTTTAGTGCTTTGACGAAATTATATAATTGCTCTTGCATTTCGGTTACACGAATTTAAGTTTAATTTTTGTTTCTAAAATACACTTCGGCCAGTTCTTTATAACTGAAGCTTTCCATTTTCTTTTGAATATTTTTATTTGCGTTTGTTATGTTTTATCCTTTACACTTAAAGGGTTAAGTTATTACTGAGTAATCCCTTAACGAATCCGTACTTTTATAAATTTTTAGATACATGTTCTTCACACACTGATCTTTAATTTCATAGCAGGTAGCGCTTAAATTGAACAAAACTGCACTCATGCTTCAATATGTGGTTGTTTTTTAACTTTAGTGGTTTAATGTCGCAATTATTGTTATAAAATTGTTTATGACTTTGGTTGACCCTAACATTTGATAACAGGTAAATTTAGAAAGAGATCATATGCTTCTGTAGAGCCCATTGTGATAATTTTATTACTTATTTTTTGCTGATCAAAACAAAGCCATTAAACCCTTTCGAAAGTATTATATTTATTTTTTTTAGTTATACGTAGCCTAAACTAAAAAAAATAAACTTTTAGCCAAAAAAGTGAAAATTTAATACACCATTGTATATGAATTTTTTTCGAGTAATTTCATTAAAATGAAAAAAGTGTTCTACAGGCGGCTCGTGGCGGGTGCAAAAGTATATATAGCCTTAAAGAGGACACTTTCACCTTTCTCGTGGTTGTATACGTTTCTTGTTCCCTTTTGTTCCCTAGAAGTTCTATTCCACTAAAGTTTAAATTTGAGGAAAATATAGTAGTTTCATAAATATTTCATAACGCCCCTAATATTAAACGCTAGAGCTGTGTCTACTTACAACAACTAAAGACAATAATCCTACCAACATTATAAAAAAATCGCAGACCATTATCGATGATAGCTTGCGAGTAGTAACCATTTAATTTTGATAAAAAACCAAAGAAAAACACCTTTTTCTGAAATTAAAAAAAAAAGTTGAGTTTGACAGCATGCCACGCCCACAATTATCAATATTTTAACATAATTTTTTGGCTACCTTAATTTGGATATATTAACTACAAAATGACGTAAAAATTTTAAAAATCGGTGACAAAAAAAAAATTTACTTTTGGCCAACGAAAAACGATTTTCAGCCACTGTGCGTCGTTGTCGTTTTTGTTCAAACCGCATTGTTCGAACATTTGTTTGCACAACGATCTCTGCCATCAAATGCAGTTTTCAGTATGAAAGTTTTACTTTTGAAGAACACCATCTGTTGATCAATCGTTTAAATCCTATTTGCTGTGCTATAAGCATTCCAGCATTCCAGGAAAGTAATCACAAAATATATAACAATAAAGTTATATAAAAAGCCAATCGTTTAATCGAATATTTTTTAAAGTTTTATTCGATAAACATTGTGTTTATTTACTAAAGCACTGCCTGAGTACAAAAAACGATGCGCATAAGACGCTCATTATAATATTTCATTGAATTTATGTCTAATCAATGCATACGAGTAACGATGAGTGGATAATAACCCCGCGGGAAAAGGTAATCAATAACAAACGAGTAGGTAATGCAAAGAATTTATAATACTCTGCTTCCAGTATCCATTACTCTTAACACGGAGCATGTCCTAGCAAAATAATGCATTATTTCTATATATAGAAAAATAATGTATGCATTTATATCACTTATAATTTCAATATCAAAATTAACAAAAAAATATTTCTTTATCCAAATAACTAGGAACTAGCTCTTATCCCCCAACAAATAAATTGCATTATGGATAATTAGCATAATATTAAATAATTAATATTTAAATTCCCAAAAAATTTATATATAAAAAATTTATATTTATTTTAAGATGTGAAACAACGGATCTTTTTTTTTATCAAAATATAGGGAAACAACACGAACAATTGACACACAAAGAAAAAGTATATTCCTTCTCTTGAAAATTTGGGAATATACGTGGTAAACAGAAAGTACATTTGTATCGATTAAAATTACCTTCTCGATTCCAGAGTAATAAATTTCTAAAGTAATATATTACATATTTAATTACATAAGGAATAAATGCCTTTTCCCCGCTGGGAATAAACTCTTGGCTGTTTATTCCTATCAGGAAAAAAAGCGAGCTAAATGCGATGAGCTTGCAGTTTCCATAAGTAATAGTAAATGTTGAGCATAATAATAATGAACTTGCGCGAGTTCAAGCAGTTTATGCTTTGAGTGCACACGAACTCAGTTCAAGTGTACAAATAAGAAATGCATAATTTTTTAACATTACAAAGGTATTTTTTCCTTAAGATATACAAACAACCACTTGTGCTAGCAAAAAGCACTGAGCCTTATCCAAAAGTTCTACATAACTACTAAACAAACACACTAAGTTTTCGAACAAGAGAAGAAACTAACGGCGCGCACTATCATAGACAGTTAGTTTATTGCGTTTATGATACGAGTATGAAAACTTGCTCATAACCTTATGAGCACATCTATTAGATGAGCTTGCTCATGCAACTGTTTATTAGTTACTATCGAACTGCTTCACTATCAGCTACAAAACAAAACGAAAATGATCCAATTGGGTACTTTAAAGGGTTTAAGTATTGAAAATAGTTTATAAGATTGTAGACCTATGTCAGTTTTTGGCCATTAAGCCACAAAAAGGAAGAAATAAAAATAAAGTTATTCACATATTTAATAGAATCAGCGTTGAATTTCCTATCACATGATGATGAGTGTATGGAATTAAATGCCTTCATAAATGAATAAGATCTACTCAAATTACAGTTTTAAGGTAAACTTTGAATTGAACTGTTAAAAAATTTCAAACGCTTTATCGTGGGTTGAAATTTTGAATGATCAAATTATTTGTCCTTTTAGTTACAAAAAACTAATTTTTAAAGCTAAAAATCCACCTCACATAAATAGGACAGGTAGAAATCAATCCACCTGCTTAATACCGTTTAACTAGACACTAAAAAACTAGAGCATATTCGAAATAGATGAAAAAATCCGACGACACTCACAAAAAATAAAATAACCCAAAAGTTCAGAGATCTAGATATTAAAGAAATAACACTCAACAAAGGATTTACAAATTTTCTTTTTAGAAAATTTTAAATGTATGTAATACAAAATACCTTACGCTTAACCTTTTAGCGCACATAACGATTACAGGCCAGAGGCTCGTCTAGAAATTTTTTATGAAAAGCACTCAAATTTTTGTGTGATTCCTATACAAATTTATTAGAGGAGCCACTTGCCTGTATTACGGAAACCGCACTTAAATCTGATTTTGATTCAGGGTTTCTATTGATGCCTAAAAGCCTATACATATTGTTACGTTTTTACTTTACGTTGGGTTCTTTTAATTCCAAAATAAAAACATACCGATTTTAATTTTACTGTAAGTCATTTTATTTATTCAGCTTGTCGATTTTTCCCAAAAAGTGGCGATTTTTTAATAATTGGCGATTTTCGTTGAAATTTGGTCAATATTTCAAACTAATTTTAGGAAATGACAAAATGAAGAAGATGATTTTAATAGAATTAAGAAATAGACTTCATAAAAAGATGAATGTATTTAAAGTTTAGGAACATTTTCCATTTAAAAATCATGCAATTCGTCATCATATACAAAACCTATATGGGGTAAACGTCCCTAAGTTCGGCATGTACCAGTAGTCGGCATTTTTTATTTAAAATCTAAATAAATAAGAATAGCGGTGATTATATACAAAATTGTGATTAAGGTTCAATTAAAGAAACACTCATTTCTGTCTGTGTAAAATTTAAATTTGTCTGAGATGAGTATTTTGATATTTTTTTGACCTAATTGAGTGACACCCTGTGGACAAGCGTAAAAATGCCTGTTTTCTAAGTAATTTTTTAGTGATAAGGATAACTTAAAGAAGTAATTAAACCAGTTATTTAAAAAATTTTTTTTGGAATGGCGGGTTTAAATGATAAAAATATGTTTAAATATTCCCTGTAAAGTGTAAATTTTCATAAAAAATTATTTTTTTGTTCATTTAAATGGGTGCCGGCATTAGGAACAAAAATTTCTTTGTTTTCCAATGGTCGGCAGGGGGTGCCGACTTTTGGAAAAAAATGTAGTTTCTCATATTAAACTCAAATTCTAGAATATAGTTTATAATTTATCTCTCTTGCCACTGCTTTAGAAAAAAATGAGTTTAACATGACTTTACCCAGTAGTCAGCACCCTTTTAGTTGAGTATTTTAAAACCTGCCGAGTATAGGAGATAAAGGGTTCTGAAGTCGGCAGCGAGTTTTATTTGAATGAAAATACCATAATAGAATAACATTTTCTCATTTAGTACTCAAATATTCTTCTACACATTTAAGACATTTGGAAAATTTTAAATATAGACAGAAAAGGTGAATGCTCCATGCACCAATGTAATAAAGATGCCTTAAGAAATCTTTGTTTGCAATAATAGAAGGCACCATTTCCATATTAAATGCAAGAAAGAAATATAGCGTTGCACGTTCCCCCTTACAGAACAAATTACATGGCCGTGTTTCTAAAAGTCCTAGGAAAATGGGCCAACACACAGTGCTGACTGATGCCGGAGAAAACCGTTCGGTAAAATGGTGCGAAGATCTTGCGAAGATCGGTCTAAAAAATTGTGAAGAAAGAACAGCGAGCCACAAGATGTATGTATGCCGCGGTGTATTTGACGTCTGAAAGCTTAGGTATTATTTGGTTATTTATGCAAATAGGGGGGCATAAGTCCCTAAGCAGTGTGAAAGTTGTATGAGTACATTTTTGTTTATTCACCTTATTTTCCATTTCTTCACCCATTTTTCCAAATTGAGTATGTGGTCTTGTAAATATTGTAAGATTACTTGGGGGCTTTCATAACTACTTAAAAAACTGTGTCATTAGCAAATGCTAATGTGTGGACTCAGTTAGTGGTTGGCATATCTGAAGTAACAAATATAGAATGGGTCCCAATATACTACCTTCGGGAACTCCGGCTTCAATAGGCTAAGGCGAGCTTAAAAATCTCCTTTTAGTATACAAATTCTATCAATAAAGATATTTTTTAACAGTAGAAGTTTTCGGCAAGTAGGCTTTAACTTAGCCCTTCATGTCATTTCTTATCAAATGCTCGAGAAACGTCTATAAGTGCAGAGCAGTTTTTTTTCTTCAAAGGACCTGTTAACTACATTTATGCTCTTTGTTTTTTTTTTTTTTTGAGGTAAACATAATCTAAGAGCAACAAATTATGATTACATTATATGGTTGTAGTTAAACCATATTATTATTATTATTAATATAAACATTATACGGTTAAATCAAATAATTACATTATTTTTTTTAAGCACAAAACAGTATAATCCGATGACTTAACAAACAAATAATAGTTGTTTTTAGTAATTTTTTGGTTACTTACGAATAAATTTAACATATTTTGTTTATTAATATATTATGGTTAAAAATTATATATAATTTTGGAATATTAATAAAACTTTGATTATGGTTTAAAGTTTAGCAAAAATGGTATAGTTAAAACGAACCATGTTAAATTTTTTAGGTGTAGTAACCATTTAATGATGAAATCTTAGGCAAAACTTGTTCATCGCAACTATATATTTTTTATTTTTTTCCTTTTAAACTTCAAAAGGTCTCAAATTTTTAAATAATATTATTTATGAATTTTTATTTCCCGCATATAAAACATGATAAAAAATGTAAATAAATTAAACTTTAAGGGCCATATTCATAAAAAATATTTTTGGTTTATAAAACGTTTATTGAGAAAATTTTGTATGAAAATTTGTTTCATAAACCTTTTATAAAACAAAAATATTTTTTATGAATTTGGCCCTAAGTAAATAGCTTTTATTTTAATTAAAAAATAATTATAATATCTTAACGATTTTAGTATTTCGCTTATAAAAAATACCATGCCGACTATAGGTTCATCAAGTGCCGAGTTTAGGAAAATGTGTGCCGACTTTAGGCACAAGTGGTGTATTTTTGAAAATACCTAAAATACTCAAATTTAATAAAAAGATATTTAAAAACAGTTAATTGACTCTAAAACATAAGTAATTATTGGACAGTAATAAAAAGTTGGTATCCCAATAGCATGTTTATACTCATAACGGCAACACTTTCAACACGAAAAAAAAATTAAACTGCCGACTACTGGAGCATTTACCCTGTATGTATGTAAACATTTTGTTCGAAAATAAAACGAAAAACTGAACACGAGAAAGGTATAGTTATTACCTAAAATAAATGAAAATAGTTGGGGTATTATAGTAAATGAAGACCAGAACTTACCCATTATCAATATTTTCAATAGTGATTCATAAGCATTAAAATTTAAAACTAACTGACCATTTTACAGTGTCACACGAATTCGTTCTTTCGCACAATTACATTTGAAACAAATACAACATTTGTAAATTGTAAATTTGTACATATGTTAGAAAAGGAAAATGAAATTTAACAATTGTGCTTACGAGCATTAGATTGTACTTTTCGGACTCAGACACATTCATTCGTATGTGTTCTGGCTTCCGAAACGTTTTGGAAGCACATTATTTTTTATATATTGGAACTATTGTTGGAAACAGGTTTGACAAATTGTAAACCCAAAGATCTGATTGCAAGCACAATTCCCGGCAACATTAAAACAATAAGGAATCGAAAATGACTAGAGCTTTTGGCTGTCTGTCATGAAAAAAAGGTAGGGTAAATGTGCCAGTAGTTGGCAGTTAATTTTTTTTTTCGTCTTTAGAGTGTTGCCGTTATGAATATAAACACTGTACTTAAAGTTAAAGTTATTTATATTTTTTTTATCATGTTTTATATGCGGGAGATCAAAATTCATAAATAATATTAATTATAAATTCATATTAATTATAAATTCATAAGCATTGAAACAAGGTATAAAATTATACTTAGTTATGTAGATATTTATAATTGGGTATCTTTTAAAGTTTAAAAGAAAAAAATTTAAAAAAATATATGGTTCGATGAACAAATTTTGAATAAGATTTCATCATTAAATGGTTACTACACCTAAAATATTTAACATGGTTGGTTTTAAATATACCATTTTAGCTAAACTTTAAACCATAACCAAAGTTTTATTAATATTCCAATATTCCAAAATAATGTATTATTTTTAACCATAATATATTAATAATAAAGAAAATATGTTTAATTTATTCGTACGTAACCAAAAAATTACTAAAACAACTATTATTTGTTTGTTTAAGTTATCGGATTTTACTGTTTTGTGCTTAAAAAAATAATATAAAATTTAAAAACAATTGTTTCGGGGATTTATATACATATTTAATTTAACTTATAATATATCACATATTTTTTAATCATAATGTAATTATTTGATTTAGCCGTATAATGTTTATATTTATAATAATATGGTTTAACTGCAACCATATAATGTAAACATAATTTGTTGCTCTTAGATTATGCTTAACTCAAAAAAACAAAGAGCATAGACTCACAGATTAGTAAATGTAGTTAAAAGGACCTTTGAAGAAAAAAAAACTGCTCTGCACTTATAAATATTTCTCAAGCATTTGTTAAGAAATGGCATGAAGGGCTAATATATGTATTTATAAGTTAAAGCTAACTTGCCGAAAAATTCTACAGTTAAAAAATTTCTTAACTGATAGAATTTGTATACTAAAAGGAGATTTTTAAGCTCGCCTCAGCCCATTGAAGCCGGAGTTCCCGAAGGTAGTAAATTGGGACCCATTCTATATTTGTTACTTCAGATATGCCAACCACTAACCAAGTCCACACATTGGCATTTGCTGATGACACAGTTTTTTAAGTAGTTATGAAAGCCCCCAAGTAATCTTACAATATTTACAAAACCACATACTCAATTTGGAAAAATGGGTGAAGAAATGGAAAATAAGTTGAATAAACAAAAATGTCCTCATATAACTTGCACACTGTTTAGGGACTCATGTCCCCCTATTCGCATAAATAACCAAATGATACCTCAGAGTTCAGATGTCAAATACACCGCGGCATACATACATCTTGTGGTTCGCTGTTTTTTCTTCACGATTTCTTAGACCGAACGGTTTTCTTCGGTACCAGTCAGCACTGTGTGTTGGTTCAGAAACATGGCCATGCAATTGGTTCTGTATGGTGGAACGTGTAACACCATATTTCTTGCTTGCATTTAATATGGAAATGGTGCCTTCTATTATTGCAGACAAAGATTTCTAAAGGCATCTTCAGGACATTGGTGCATGAAGCATTCTCCTTTTCTGTCTATATTTAAAATTTTCAAAATGTCTTAAATGTGTAGACGAATATTTGATTACTAAATCAGAAAATGTTATACTATTATGGTATTTTCATTCAAATAAAACTCGCAGCTGACTTCTGAACCTTTTATCTCCTATACTCGGCAGGTCTTAAAATACTCAACTAAAAGGGTGCCGACTACTGGGTAAACTCATGTTAAACTTATTTTTTTTAAAGCAGTGGCAAGAGAGGTAAATAATAAACTATATTCTAGAATTTGAGTTTAATATGAGAAAATACAAAATTTTTCCAGAAGTCGGCACCCCCTGCCGACCATTGGAAAACAAAGACATTATCGTTCCTAATGCCGGCACCCATTCAAATGAACAAACAAATAATTTTTTTATGAAAATTTACACTTTACAGGGAATATTTAAACATATTTTTATCATTTAAACCCGCCATGCCAAAAAAAAAATTCTTTTCAATAAAAGGTGTAATTACTTGTTTAAGTTAGCCTTAGCACTAAAAAATTACTTAGACAACAGGCATTTTTACGCTTGTCGAGAGGGTGCCACTCAATTAGGTCAAAAACATATGTATCAATATACTCATCTCAGTCAAATTTAAATTTTGCACAAACAGAAATGAGTGTTTCTTTAATTAAACTTAAATCACAATTTTTCATATTCTTATTCATTTAGATTTTATTTATTTAGATTTTAAATAAAAAATGCCGACTACTGGTACATGCCGACCTTAGGGACCCTACCATAAATTAAGTGGCGTTTTAAAAAACATTTTTTTCTTTTTTATAAAAATTAAAATTGTTAAATTAACGTAAAATTGCCCCAAAAATAAATTATTTTCATATGATGAGTAAATGATAGTCAATGCATTTACAATCCCTGATGTATGTATGTATGTATGTTGTTCGGCTGAGTGCTTTTTAAAATATAACCCTGAAACGATGAAAATGTTATAGCAGGGGTTGTGTAGTAATAAATTATTTTTGAGTGGGAAACGAATGAAAGCAAAGAAACATTAATAGAATGAAACATTGGAGAATAAAATTGTATGAAAAAAATAACTAAAAGAGAAACGGAAAAAGATGAAACCAGGGGTAGTTATTTATTTATTAATATTTTTACTTTATTAATTTTAGCTATTGCTTTAAGAAATTGGTAGACTGCAAAGGTATCGTGTTTAAGATCTAACATAATGTTTTGAAGAATCTTTTTGACTTCAAATAGTTTTACATTCATTTTTGAAAACAGACAAAGCCTATTAGACTTTTTTGAAAATGGATTAATCTTTATAAAAAAGGAAGAAAACAGCTTTTATCTTTTTCTATCACTAGGTAAGGATGTGTCTAAGTTTTATACCTATTTAATTAAAATCGGTTTAGTTGTATTTAAATGCCCGTTTCCCAATTTCCTATCACGGTTGTAGTTTTGAAAATTCACATAGTCGATGAGGATCCCTACTGGTCCCCGTTTTGGGAAGCATACGTAGCCTATGGTACCTTTTCCACAAATATCTAAATTTGCTTCAAAATTTATTAAGCCATGATTTTGTTAAAATTGATTCAACCATATAAAAACGCATGTTTTCCCCTTTTTTCTCTTGAACATCTTTTGGAAAACATACATAGCCTCCTTAAAATTTTTTAAAAATCGGTTAAGCCGTGTTTTAGCAAAAAGCGCTTTGTCATTTTTAGCATACATGTCATACAGAAGTAAATACACACATACATACACATACATACATACACATACATACATACATACATACATACATACATACATACATACATACACACATACATGCATTTTTAGCTGTGGTTTTGACAAGGCGATGCTGGTAAAAAATATTCCATTGTTATAAAGTGCCTGTTTTTTGGACGAATGTTACAATGGGACCCCTTCCCGAAGGAGGGCATGATATATGTACGTCAGGGTACGATATTTTTCTTTTCAACATCTTAAAGCAAAAAAGGTGGTATAATATGTATGTATATTTTATTTGTATGTTTTCAGTAATAATTCAGTTATATACCCATTTGTGAAATTCATACACTGTACTCTTGATGGCATTGTGTTTTTTACATGTACATATGTGTAAACAAATTATGAATGAACAGACAAACCAATCACTGTACTTACATATACTAACCCATTTACATGCATATGAGAATGAAATTGTATACTAATTCCTACGAGCCAGGAATGGTAAATGAAATATTTAAATTGTATAGACCGGGTTATTAAATTGTAGTTTTCTAATTCAAAGTGTACCAAACCAAATTTTTACCATAAATTATCATAAATTTTTAAAAATTTTATTTTAGTGAAAATTTTCACTTAGAATTTTTAGTTTTATATAATGTGAACTATTTTATATATTGAAATAATTGAGGTCAGGCTTAACTTCACTGTTATAAAAAAAATAAGGAAAATTAACTGCCTATTTCACAATGTCATACGAATTCGTTCTTTCACACAATTACATTTAAAACAAAAACAACATTTGTGAATTTGTTATTTTACTTCGCCGGCGATTTAGTGCTATACGGTAATACCTTCACAAATATTTTGAGAAGGACGCCAATTTTTTATGGTTACCGATTTAAAAGTTTTTAATAATTTGAAAGGAAATACCAGTTTACCTCGGAAGCCAAATATTACTTTTCTATTTCAACAATATCACAGCGTACAGGCAGACCCAAAATGGACTATCTCTGTATTTTGCTAAAATTAAAAAATTCTTAGAAAATTTTAATATTAAAATGACTTTAACTTTATTATTTTAAAAGATTTTGAATGAATTTTGTATAATTATTCTTTGTGTCTTTCAGAAATTTTCAAATTTTTTTTTTAAACCAAGGGTCAGACATTTTCTGCATAATTTATGAATACAAAAGTTCTACAAAACCATTTGTCGTTTGCACAGCTTTGCAACGTTGTTTTTTTTAAGTACCTCTTAAATACAAATCTAAGGACTTTTCTTGAGTTTTGAGTCCTATTACTTTTGGCGGAACCTTCCCATAAAAACGACTATGTTAGATGAATGAAAATAGTATTTGTTTTCTAAGTAAAAGTCCTTGAATTTTTTTCAGAATTCACTATTTCTAAAGCATAAAATAATGTATACATTTTTATTAATAATATAGTAATTTTTAGTTAAAAAACATTATGAATTATTAAAAACCTAAGTAATTTCAATATTACAATTATGAAGAGATATTTCTATTTCTTTATTTGCACTTTTTCATTTCATGAAGACGATGTGAAACAACGAATATTTTTTTTTAACAAAATATAGGGTAAACACGAACAATTGTCACACGAAGAAACTGTACATTCCATCTTCTGAAAATTTGGGAATATACGTGGTAATCAATATGTACTTTATGTGTCGGTTGAAATTACTTTCTCGGTTCCAGAGTAATAAATTTATAAAGTAATATATTATATATTTAATTATACATGTATTAAATGCCGTTTTTCCCGCTGGGATCCTAACTATACCTATGAGCTACAGTACGCTTTTGCTATGTTTTAAAAGTACCGTGAAGTTGGTACTTTGAAGTTTTCTTTTCAGGTTCAAAAAAGTGTAATTCTATCAACTTTACCAACCCTGGTACGAGTACACTATTTACACTCATAATATCAACGTTGCGCCCTCGCACTATTGTAAAACTCAATTGTATTAAATGTTTTATGAGTCTTTTTTCTTTTTTATTTTAATATCTTATCTTAACTGCACGTGAGAAATGCTAACGTTGTTGCTGCTGCATTCTGATGAACACATGCTGCGCTCTACGCAGCAGGATAAACCCACAAAATACACGTACATCATTAAACAAGTAACTACTAAAAAATGAATTGTTGATGGTGGCGGCGAAGTTGACGTCAATGTATGGGCTTATTGTGTATTTTTCCTCTATACCGTGGCAGAACGTTAACGTGTGGTTAACAATACTTTAAATAAAATTAATATTCTATTAATCATTTGCTATATATTGTGTTATAGATATATATGTACATGCATCTGTAAACAGATACATACATACATATGTATGTACAGATACATAGATGTATATACATACATACATAAATATACTACATATGGATTTGAGTAAATTAATTTTATTTACTAATTTTTTTAATATTAAACTCCACAGATCTTAGTCATTCTCTTAATTATATGTACTTACATACATATATACATAAATACATTCATATGTAAATATGTACATACATACATATACATATAAGTAGGTATTTGATTTATTTAAATTCTTAAATTATTTCCTGCGTATCCTCTCAGCCAACGTCAAAAAAAATGCTGCTGTTGACAACTATCGTTACGATTCGCTGTTTTTTTTTTTGTTCTTTTACATCGATTCTCTGCCCGACATCGTTGAATCATTTTTGTTGCAATTATTATATAGAAAAGTTCATTATCATACAAGTAAGTAATGTTGTTGCTGTTGAGCAAACGCGTTGTTCACCATGTTTTGTTGCTGTGCTATTAACTTGATGTTGTGGACCATTTCATTAGTTTGTTTCATCTTCAAATTTCCAATTGCATTTCTTTATTCGTCGTGATTTGTTCGTACCTTGTAAAAGGCGGCTGATTAAATTGTAATAATTTGTATTTTAATAAAAACAACAAAACTAAAGCTCTTTCTGGTTTCTTGCTTTTTCTCTTAAGTTTATTTGTAAAAAATCTGACATACATAAGTACATAGTGTGTATGTACATATAGTGGCATATTAAAATGGAGATTTTTAATTCATTAAAAAAATTAAGATAAATACCTCTAAAGAAAAAAAAAAACAAAAAAGATATAAAAATATGGATTATTTATCAATGAGTGGATGAATAAAAGTTTTTTGCAGGCAGCGCAAATTAGTGTTAGCAATGAGTAAAATGATTAAAAGTTTTGTTTAAAAAAAATAAAATAAAAATGAATAGGTATTTTTATAAATAAAAAAATAAATAAAACAAAAGAGTGTTAGTGTGTGAAAGCTATCAACTTCAATAGGATTCCGTTATTTTATTAAAATTTAAAAATTATGTTACTACCACTTCAACAAAATAAATTAACATTTTCTTGAACTTTTATATTTGGAATATCTTCTTCGGACGCGTTTCCTAGCAGATATTTGTTTGTTTCACAAGATAAAAACCGGCGGCAAAACGGATACTTGACATAAGTAAGTGTCTTTAATTTTTATAGGTACCTATTCTTGTTTAATAACAATTTTTAGTGATTAACTTAAATTTAAATATACATATACATACATATGTAGGTAGGTATCTATGCATATAATAAAACTGTAACAGGTTCATTTCTGAACATGAAAAACATATATTTTGAAAATTTTTTGTTGGTGCAGATAGTAATCGAATTATAAACCAACAATTTTTGGAATTTTTGTCTGTCTATATTCGCATTACGTAAAAACTACTGGACGAATTTTAATAAAATTTTGTGAGGTGGTACCTTAGCATCTAGGATCATGCAAAAATATCTAACTGTCAAGAGAAAATATAGAAAAAATTGTGAAAGTACGCAATTTTACCATTTAATGGTACTGTAAACTTGGCAGCACCTTTTATTTTTGTCAGTGGGATAATTTAAACACTATTACATAACTCCACAATAATTTTAGAATTTTATTTATAAATAAACCATATTACCTATACATAAACCATAACTGAAGCACTATAAAAGTAAGACTCTTAAAATTAAGTTTGGATTACTTTCAAAGCAAAATCGAACGAAATATTGTAAGGACGACTTCGACGTGGCGGGCACAGCTAGTATAATATAAGTATGAGAGGTTTAAAGCGCAAGAGGTATAAGTTATAAACTTTTCTGTCCCGCTTTTAAAAGCTTTCAATTTAATTTGTATACCCTTTGCCGCAGTTGGAGAAGTATATAATACTGTCTGTCTATTTTTGGTTTGAAGGTTTTCTCGTTTTCGAAGACACCATTATTCTTATGATAATTCTTAGTATACCATTCTCTCAGATATACTTTCTATTCTTTTCTCAATATTGGTTTATGAGTTTCGGCACGGCCAATTATAGCACTCTTAGACCCATATTATAACTTGTCAATAGCTAAAGCTAGAATTTTATCGGAGAGATAAGTAGTTTTGGCTTATTTCAAGTAAGCTTTGGGACGACGCCGCTGTCGCAAAGGTCACTCTATACGACGAACTGGTAAATTGAGACCGGTTAGCTGTGGTTCTACAGACAGTCCTTGTTGTGGTAAACAGCAGTCTCTAAACGAAACCAAAGATTCACTAGCAGACGAAAAAGGGAAAGGAAAAGCGGATATAAATTATGGCTCCGATGATTCGGATGATTTTGAAAAGATATTGAAACACAATGATTACGATTCTAATGCTTCGCTGACCAATGAATTGTTGCCTTATTTCGAAAGACAATTGAGTAAAAATATTAGCAGTAGTTGCGGCAGTTTGAGTGACCTAAAAGATCAGGAGCAGGAAGAAGAACCTTTAAGTTTATTGCCTTGCATAAACAATGATCCCAATGCTGATCCCGTAAATGATTTTAATCCAAATCATTTGAGGGAAAAATCTCCTGAAGACGTGGAACAAATGGTCACGCTGAGACGAGCAGGTGTATGCAGCGATGGCGAGGATGATTTTTTGGTTGAGGAGGAAGAAGATGATATGTACTTCCGCCAGGCAGCTATACTGACCATGTTACATCGTCATTCTATGCGCAAAATGGCCAATCTTTCCTTGAGCAGTGGTGTTGTGGAACAGCACTATAAACATCAACCTCAATCTTCTATATCTTCCGAAGTATCAGCAGCATCATCCACCCCTCAACAGTCTTCGAGCAAACGCATTAGCACTGACAGTGCTGATGAGGGTTCTATATCGAGTGGTTGTGAAACTGCTAGTACTGTTACCAACAATCAAGATGATTTATCTTTAAAATACAGACAAACTCTGGAACAATTCCAAAATGGTGTACACAGCTTGGAGGAGCCGCCCCTATCTTTGTACTCTTCGGCCTTGACGAATGAAGAAATTTTTGAAGGCTTACAAAAACGCAATAACAGTGATGCTGCTACCACTTTTACCAGTTCCAGTTCTATAACACTGAAAATTGGCTCCTCCCCTGCAAACTCTATTACAGACCTTAATCTAGCCGATGATAGTCCAAAATTATCAGCTTCCAATAGCAGTAGCCAGCGTCCTAGACGTTTGCGAAGACAACATGATATCAGACAGGATTCCGATTCAGAGTGTAGCGATGAATCGGGTTATGTGGAATATCAGGAGAGAGAAAATTTCAAGAATAATAAATTAGAACAACCAAAGCCTCAAATATCTGCAAAACCTCAAATACCACCAAAACCTTTGCCACGACGATTTGTCAACATACGCAACAATACGGCTACAACGATTCCAACAACGACAACAGTTTAGAAATGTTGATTTTCTCCAAAGCCCATGAACAGTTTTTGGGAGCGCGAGAGGGAGAGAGAAAGAGAGTGAAATTGTTAGATCAAAAGGTTTTGCCTTTATTTTATGTCAAGTTTATGGTTAATATTGTAGAAAGCTTTTAAGTCATTTCATTTTTGAGGTTAAATTGTTTTCATTATTTAGGTTTTTATTAATACTACGGAATACTTCATATCCTAGTCTTAATGCTTATACCCGGATCTTTTATTAAATTTAGGTTGTAAGTTTTATATTGAATTGTTGTAGCTACCAAAAGTATATCAATTCTCTAACTTCTTCGGCCTGACTCTGGTTTAAAAGAGACTTGGAAGAAATGTCTCAGCATTAATAGCCTTCAACTCATGATGTAAAAAAATTTAAGGTCTAAGTAAAGGTTATAATAAGTTTTACAGAATTTTTTTCTTACACTTAACCTTTAACTATCACCAACTTTTTTCATTATTATAACAAAAAACTACTTAATATCTTCGTTAAAATTCTAACTTTAGCCCTTGTCAAATTATAATAATGGGCCTTTGTTGTCTATATATGTATACGTTTATAAACAAACTATTTGTAAATAAAAAAAAATTATTAAATTGGAAATACTTCACGAATCGTTTATACGGCAGATTGCATTGGCGAATATTTAAAATTTTTAAGTGTTGCCTAGATGTTCTAGGTTTGTATGCATTTGAAAAGAAAGTGTGAATTGATGTTAACAAACACAATATATTATTCTTACAATGCAATTGATGCAAAAGAGGAGACAATGGTTGCATAATCGGTAGGCATTTACTTATTTTAGTAAAAAGAAGTTGCGACGGTAAACATTTTATTTGCAAATAGTGTCGTTAATCACTTAATTTTTTTGTAATTTAAAAATTAAGTCATACATAATTAATATTTATATCACAGTGAATTTTTCTCTTGCATCTAAGGTTTTTATATAAAATTCAATTATTGTCGAGTGGTGCTGTCAAGTCATTTAAATCCTTAAAATTTTGTAAATTCGGGCATTTATCTCCATTTTCTCTTGGCGAGATATTTTAGGGGAACAAATTATCCTATATTTGAACCGAGGTACCTGCTCACAAAATTTTTATTAAAATTCATGCTGTATTCTTTACGTGGTGAGGATACAGGCAGACCGTCGGACAGACAAAAACAAAATTGTTAAATTTATTTATGTACAGACATGGTTCTATTACAGCTTTATTATATGCAACCTATAGGTTTTACACAAGAATATATTTATGTATGTGTGTATGTGCTCAGTTGATGCTTGAGCTCAGGGATGCCACTTTGGTATGATCAGATCAAAATTGATAGCTTTTTTTATTTATCAACGATTTGGTAATTTTGTTGGTTTGTTATTTTCTTTATTTACTTACAAATGACAGAAAACTTAGTAAAGGCCAGGAATCACTATCCTACACGATCGTACGATTCAACCACAAAAAAATCTGACAGGATTCTGTCCTGTCCTACTCAAAACATCGTTTCAAAAAAGATTTTGCAACTCTGATCGAAAAAAAATAAAGTTTTATGAGTTTTTTCAAAACATTATCAAATTGTACAGACATTTCAGAAAGACTGTCACACACATGCATTTTTAATTCAAACTATCATACTTTTTTAGCACCCATGCTATTTTTGACAGATCATACGATTGAGTATGATAGTAAATCATTACCCCCGTCTCAATTAGTCATTAACAAAAGTCATACTACATATAAAAAAACATTATTATACCCTTTACCACAGGTGGAAAGGGTATATATAAGTTTGTCATTCCGTGTGTAATTTCTACAATATTCATTTCCGACCCCATAAAGTACATATATTCTGGATCCTTATACATAGAGAAGTTAATTAAGCGATGTCCGTCTGTCTGTCTGTGTGCGTGTTGTAATGTCATTTGCCTAGGCACCAGAAGAGATACAAAAAATTAGGAACACCAATCTGTCAGGCATAGTTTCGAAAATTTTGGTATTGCAATTCAGCAACATCGGATCATTCCTTTGGTAGCTGCGGGCCAAAAACCACGCCCACCTATATTTTTTTTTCGCGTTTTTTCTTTTAATTATTTTCGGTTTAAATGATTTTTTTTGCCTTTTTTGTCAAATAAATATTAAACTGGGAAAGGTACAGATCTCGGGGGATCAATAACCCCCTGCGAGGGTCGGTATTTGTTTGTTTTTAGATTGGTAGGGTTTTTGTGCTTTAATTTGTATTAGAGACCTTTATATAAAGCAATACACGTAGAGGTAGCCAATGGACCACAGGGTACCCACTGGTAAATAGGAGCAGTTAAAATGCACATGTCAATATGAGGAAATTTTTATTTTTAGGATTTCCTTTTTCTTTAGTCTGACCATTCTAACTCAATATAGATTGCAGAAAGGTCCTAAGTTTAACAAAAAAATTTTAATAAAATTTAAAAAATTTTTTTTTTCAAAAATATTTACAAAAAAATTTACAAAACATTTTCAAAAAGATATTTTACAGAAAAATATTTAAAAAAAAATTGTTCAAAAATTTTACAAAAAAATTTAAAAAAAAAATATTTTTACAAACAATTTTTGAAAAATTAAAACTAAAATGTCAATATTTCTTTGAAAATGAAAATCATGACTGTAACATAACATATATTTAATATTAAGAATATACATACATATGAATGAATGTATGTATGTATGTATGTATGTATGTATGTATGTATGTATGTATGTATGTATGTATGTATGTATGTATGTATGTATGTATGTATGTATGTATGTATGTATGTATGTATGTATGTATGTGTGTATGTATGTATGTATGTATGTATATAGAGTGACTATTTTTTAAATGCTTTAAATGTCATCATCAGGATACCGACTACAAACTGTCAAAAATAAAATACACACGTTTATAGGTAAACGATTATTTTGAAGCCAGCAAAGCTACGACCACCGTTGTGGCTGTCGTAAACTTAGGCTAATTTCTATTTTATTCAACAAAAGAAAATGTCACAAAATTGTAAATTACAAACTCATATATAAACAAAAAGTTTTGGAGGAAATATTTATAATTTTTTTAAAAAGTAATTTAATTTTATAAAAGCAAAATAAGTATTTCTACAACAATGTCAGAGTTTACGATGTAGCTGTCGTCTTCAATATTATAAGTAGCTGATAACACGGCGACAATTGTACCCAACGGAATTTCTTTTCATTTGTTTTCTATTTCTTTAAAGCATGAATAATAAATTTTTCTTATACGCCTTAATTTAGGTAAAGAGTCAACAATATGGATAATACTGTACATGTTTGTATAAATAAAATCACCGTGGTGAAGGGTATAGAAGATTCGGCACGGCCGAATATAGCACTTTTACTTGTTTTTAATACTGTTTTGTTTATAATGTAGACGGGGTTTTAATAACATTATAAAATCAAAGCAAAAAATTTAGTGCAATTGGCATTATAAAGAATACAATTAATTTAATAAAAAAAAATTTGGTAGTTTTTTTTTTAGGTTCTGGTAGGATTTGGTAGATTTTAGGGATAACTTTGGTAGGAAAATATTTTTCCCTGTGGCAACGCTGCTTGTGCTATAAGCAGCGTTGCGTAATGTGAAAAGTTTTGTATTTTTGCAGTTTTTCTAGTCATTGAACAGTGTTTATTTAAAAAATAAGTTTTTTTTGTAAATGTTAGTATTTTACAATTTAATATTTTTCTTTGTTGTTGATCGGCTGAACTCTCGCGATTATCTTGTTGTATATATGTATGTATGTATGTAATATTTTTTATGTATACATAAGTATTTAACATTAATTAAGAGTACTGTTGTGAAGAATATGAAAAAGCGCCGGCAGATTTGATACATAATAGAGATTTCGCACCTAGAAATTTCAATAAAATAAGCATATGTAATTTAAGAACTCCTTTTTTGTTAAGGTGAAGTGCTTTCCATTGAAAAATTTTTTTTTTCGAAACTGTAAGTTTTTTAAGTATATGGCAACGCTGGTTCAGATCGCAGACTTAGCAGATTTAAAGGTAGAATAAACACTGATCTAAGCGATGTTAATGGTCTATGCGAATTTTCTTAAAAATTAATTTGACCAATTGTAGGATTCTGACGTTCTGTACTTGAAGAAGTAAGTGTAAGTCGCTTGTTTTTTAAATTTAGAATATATTGACATTTAATCGGTATATAAATTCGGTAATTATTTATAATCTTTTAATCATTCCAGTATACCTAGCTTTCTGAATAAGAACAAAAATGTTAAATAATTGCCATTTTAAGTTTTTAGAAATTTTTGAAGATAAAAAAAATTATTTTTTCATTAAAAAATTTCTGAATAACTCCAAAACAGTTGAAAATGGTAAGAAATTATGAAAGCTGACTTAAAGGTAATTTTATTTTGCAACTTTTGGTGTTTTGATTATTCAAATCAAAAAGTTATATTAAAATAAGTTAGCGTGGTCGCAATGTTTAGGGGAAAATATTAGCCATTCCCATAAGAAATAAACTGTATGTGATACGCGAAAACTGAAAGCGGATTTGAATTTAACGAGTTGAGATCACTATATTGAATATATTTATGTTCAGGGACCAATTTTTTTTTGCAGACCAGTGTTACACACAATTCATTTTGCATCAAAATCTTTTAAAGAAAAAAGTTATAGTCATTTCAATATTAAAATTTTCAAGGAAATTTTTAAATTTTGGCGAAATACAGAGAAAGTCCATTTTGGATCACCATGTTCGCTATGATATTGTTGAAAAAGAGTACTAGTACTTTGACTGCCGTGGTACTCTGGTATATACTTTCAAATGAATAATATAGCTTTGAAATTGGCAACCATAAAAAATGATTTTTAGCCGCCTTCTCAAAATATATTCCACCGCAGAAGAGATGCGGCTATTGTGTATGTTTGGTCGTTCAAGTTGTCTGTAAAAAAGTAAAAAAAAACACATAAACAAAGAAAAAAAATTTTTACGAAATTGTAACAATTTCTAGACATGAAATTCTACAGGCAATTTTCAGCAGGTGTTGATAAAATGAAAAATCTAATGGCGTTTTCTTTTCTAAAAAAAATTCTGCCTTATTAATAGGTAATACTTTTTATGGATCACCCAGCCCTTGCAAAGTGTGACCATTTTTATGATTTCAAAAGAACACAAAAACAAACTGATTTTACATTTAACATTTATGTCTATGTGACGTATAAAATAATATAATTATTCACATAAAAATTTTAATTCAAAATAAAATTCTTGCTTTCATTGAAAAAAAAAAAATATATAAAAAATTGGCAATATCTCAACCTGAATAAAATGTAGCATATTTACCTGGTTTTGGTGCGACATATTTAGAAAAGAACATAATGTTTTTTCACACTCTTAAATTTTTTGTAGAAAAGAACATGCAAATTTAATAAGTGTAATATATATGCAACATTTTTGTCAGAAAAGAAAACGCCATAAGTGAAAATTTTTTATACAAATTATATGAAATTCCTTTCCATATTATTTGACATTTTCATAGCACACCTATGTATTGCTTTTACACTATCACACTTTCTCATATAGTGTGAAATGGGCTTTATCATTTGTTTTCAACTCAAATTACTTAATTTTTTAACATATGTAACCCATTTTATTGCTTTTGAAATCACTGTAGATGACAAAGTTTCTCAAAGTCTTTTTTGTTTTATAATTATTAGTGTCATAAAAATATAAATAGTCTTAAAAAACTCAATATTAAAATTGCAATAAAATATTAAAGTAAATTGTCCGTTAAATGCAAATTTTATAATTTACATACAAATTTCAAAGAATTGGAATAAAAATCTGTATTGTTAAAAAAGAGGGCTAATTTTTTGTATGAATGTATGAATGTATAGAGTTTACAACATTCACTCACTAATAATAAAAATAACTAAAATATGAATTAACTTTATGACAAAAATGAACAAAAAAAATAAAACATAATTTTTCAAAGAAAACGAAAATTATGCATAAACACTGCAACAGTGTTACGACCAATTACGACAGACATCATAAGTGAACAAGATTCCTTTGGAATTTCAGGAAATTTTATACAATGACAATTTCAAGGTGTTTAAAAAAGATGCGCGTGGCTTTCATAAAGCAGAAAGAAAACTAGCTCACAATAACTCAAATTAGTGTGTGCGACCAATTGACCAACTCCAGAACAAATGTGGAGGTGAAGTTTTTTTCTGGTTGTTTTTCATTTGTTTTATCTTGCGCTTTTTTACACTGAAACTGGTAACTGTATAAAAATAGAACAGAACTTAAAAGACTTGGAATTTATATTTCACTCAATAAAATTAAATAATTTTATAATTTTAGAGATACACTGAAATTTTTAAATAACAAAAATTAAAATTTACAAAACTGGTAACACTTTGACCGTCAGCCCTTGATATTTAATATTATGTATATGTGTACATATGGTGCAGCCCACCGCCCTATCAGACAATTTTGAAAAATTTCCTTTATGATTTCCACAAGTTTTCGGCATTTCTTTTTGATTACTAAAAATTTTCTTATTAACTAGAAGATATCGATTTTTAAATCAGCCTTTTTGGGTTTCGTACCCAAAGGGTAAAAATCTAACCCTATTGTTTTCGCTACAATCTCTGTCCGTCTGTCCGACCGTCTGTCAGCGCCTTTTATCTCTGCAACCGTAATAGGTAGGCTCTTAAAATTTTCACAGAAGATATATAACTGTTGCCGCTATATCAAAAAATACTAAAACTTATAGGGTGTTCCGATAGAGACGTGTTATTTACGTATATGTGTTTGTTTCTTGAACTGTAGGGGGCATACACTTAAAATTTTGCAATCAGTAATTAATACTTAGTTCGCTATGTAAACAAGTATAAAAAAATAAACTTAAAAATTAAAGGGTGTTCTGATAGTTACGTGATTTACATGCATATAATAGGTAAACTCTTGAAACTTTCACAGAAGGTGTATAACTATGGCCGCTATAGCAACAAATACTAAAACTTATAGGGTGTTCCGAAAGTGACATGTTATTTACGTTTATGTCTTTATTTGTTGAGCTGCAGGAGGCAACCACTTAAAATTTGCAGATTGTAATTAAAACTATGTTCGCTTTTTAAGCAAGTATACAAAATAAAAGCTAAAAATTAAACGGTGTCCGATAGTGACGTGATTTGCATGTATGTATATGACCTAGGTTTTGAACGATATTAGGTCGACTCTTGAAGTTTTTACAGGATGTGTATTACTATGGTCACTATAACAAATAGGAAAAATTAAAGGGTGTGCCGACAGTGAAATGTTTTTCACGTAAAGTGACTTATTTTTTAATAGCAATAGCTAGACTCTTGATATATTCATAGAAAGAGAATTGCCATGGCCGCAAAAACAAATAAAAAAATTAAAGGGTGTTCCGACAAAGGAATGATTTGTACGTAAATAGCCTTATTTTTTGAACCGTAATAGGTAGACTCTTGAAATGTTTACAGTAGATGTTGTACTTCGGCCGCTGTAACAATTACTAATAACTAAAGGGTGTTCCATCAGTGACATGTTTTTCACGCATATTACCTTATTTTTTTAACCGGAATAGGTAGGCGCCTGATCTTTTTATAGAAAGTGTATTAGCATGGCCGCTATAACAACAATTACTAAAATTTAAAGGGTGTTCTAATAGTGATGCAATTTTCACGAATATGACTTTAACTTTAAAATTAAAGGGTGACCCATAAGACATGAACAAATTAACAACTTGAATTTTTAAAGTTGTACTAAACATAGTACGGAACTCTACGTATGTGACTCTAGCTTGCACTTGAGTAATTCATTTTATTTATTCTACTTTATGTTCATAGTAATGGTCCAAATTAGAAGTTTTATAAAAATCTTAGTTTTGTTTAGGATATCGCTATCTTTTAAACTAGTTATGAAAACGTTGAGGAAATCATAAAGAAAACATTTCCAAAATGTCCGATTTGATGTGGAATGCCCCATTTTATTATAAACATATGTATATATAATTTTTTTCAATACTTGAGTGCTGTTTCTGTATATAGAACATTGTTTGGAAATAAATTAAAAAAAAAAACATTACTTAAATAAAGCATTTTGGTTTGAAAATAAATTCTTTTAAAATTTTGCCTAGGAGAATTATCTGGTTGCACAATCCATTGAATCGATCCAATAATATTATTTCCTTTAAGGAAAGCTGATTTTAAAAAGACTTATAAGTCTCCCCAGTCAATTTTGTACTATAAAAATCTAGGGCCTAATCGCCGCATTCGATATCGAGTAAAATCTCTCGTAATTTTTCATTTTGGTATCATGGCACTCGATATCGAATAAAAAGTATCGTTATTTTTTTTCGAAAGGAAATGTTTTTAAACCGTGTTTTCTTGTTGACTTATTATTAATCTATTACAATTTGATATAAATAACGATTCCTTACCTGTCAAATGGCATAATTAGCTTACTCGACTCGTATCGAATAACAAATTTTTAAACTTTTTAACAAAAACTTTACTCGATATCGAATGCGGCGATTGGGCACCTGAATTGATTGGGTTGTAATACGTTACAGCACTACAACCACTCTCTCTGAGATGATGGATGGCGATTTAAAATTACTCGTTATTACTCATATCTTAAACATAATAATTGTAGCCATTTGGGCCAACCAAATTAGATTCCTTTTATTATTATTATTAATTTAGGGGTTTGAAATTACTGACCTTCCTGCCTATCATGAGCTCTTTGAGCACCATTCGAGCCTGCATCTAGTAGCTTCCCTCCACCTTTTTCAGGTTTAATGAGTTCACCCATTGTAGGACCTTAGCACGCATTATGTCATCACGTAGCGTTACTCTGGGTTCTAGTCCACAGAGATTTACAGCAGATCCGCCTTTGCTAGTTGGTCAGATGTTTAATTTCCAGCTGTGCCTATGTGTCCCTTAACCCACATTAATGTTAGCTTGTTAACCGCACGCATTTCTTAAGTTTAAAAACACTTTCCAACACTAGTTTGAAGTAAACGTTCACTTGCCTTACGCATTTTATGACAGACTGGTTGTCAAGTGCAATGAGAATCTTTCTTACATGCACCCGACATTCTTGCAGGTGATCCAACGCCTATTCGTCACTAAAAATCACAATAAGCTAATCATTAAAATGACCTCTTACTTGAGTGTCCCAATTTAGGAAATTTAAAATTATGTTGGTAAAGGTGGTACATTTGAAAAGTACAATAGTACACCAATGGCTTATTTGGTACAATTTAAAAACTTTCTTACCTTTACGTTTTAAATGGTTTGGAATGTCAAGTTTAGAAAACTTCGTCTCATTTTAATTACACAAATTCCGTCAACTTTAAATTAAATAATTAAAATACTTAAATGAAGGTCTGGATTCCATGTAGGGTAGAAATAAGTCCTATGTCAGTTTAATTTAGTTGCCTGTAGAAAAAATAGGAATATTCCTTAAAATGTATTGGAATACATAGTTAATAAAGTGAAAGAAATGAAAGTAATGACGAATCTATCGAAAATACGTGCACATAGGTAAGCGTGCAAAACCTTAAAATATATTTTAAATTAAAAACCTTTTCTAGAACCAGTTACAATTAAATTTATTTTGTGATCAGACGCAGCAGATATTTTTAATTATCTAACCCTTCTATAGACATTTTAGAGGCGTTCCAAGGGGTGCGATATCCCGAAAAACGTTGGCAAATTAAAGATCTTTTCTTTTTTGTTTTAATTTCGTTACAATTGTAGAACGCTGGTGCTAACCTAAGTTTAAAACTTGCATGCTAAGATTAAGTCTATCAGTAAAGATGCTACCGGTACCGTTTCCGTATCTATGCACACAAATGAGTGTGATTGTCGAATGACTCGCCATCCGATAAATGTATAAATTTAAATTCCTTATCAACATTTGTTTAGTATAATTTTAGTACAAAAAGTACAATTTAAAAAGCCGTTTGGTACATTTTGAAAATTTCATTTACCATCCCTGTTTGATACTATACGACTGTCGATTTTTGAGCATGATGCGTCTTTTATGAGCACAGTTTGATAAATATTTTGAGTCTTTTTGTGTTTGCAGCTTCCGAAGCAACACTGTTCGCACTTGTTAACAGTTATCTTAAACTAGACTGCTGACGAGTTTTGGTCAATGTACTTGGCTTGTAATTAAATGAATATTTTATTAATTATTATTTACTCTATACGGCAAAGAAATACCCTGTTCTCGGTTTGGCAATCTAGCTGTATATCCAGAGTTACTACCCCCGGGGGTTCCAATTGTCACTGCAGGAATATGGCAAATGCTTTGACGCGGTCCACTCGGGGAAAATAGGGGCACCAGACGCTAGGGTTCCTAGAGCCTAAATTTGGAAGAAAAGGTCTGTGAGTAAAATCACGGGTTCTCTTCGAGGCCCGACCAGTGCCCAAAGGACTGGTACCACGGGAATCGGTGGCTCCACAGAGAGCCTATCCTCTCTGTGACCGGTTATTGGTGAGGTCCCCTTCGGGGGTACACGTGGTGGTTGTGGTTTAAGATCGATTAAGTAGGTAAGGTGCAAGGTCGATCAAGTGTGCTGTTGCACTCTCAACAGACGGAGTTTGGATAGTCTCCAAACCCCTAAGCAAGAGGTTATAATATGGATCTAGGCTTGCGATTGGTGTCAATCGTAAAGTGTTGTTATACTACACAATGGGGGCGCTAGTCTACGCCTAAGTTTCACTCGGTGGTAAGGCCGAGTATGGCAGGTACTCACGTTAATCTTGTTCCACAAATATCCAGAGTTACTAAATAAAAATCTCTAATGCCAACGTAAAGCCTGTGCTTCTTTACGCATGCGAAACGTGGAATCCGTCTAATCGCAAATTGCAAATAATGCCAGATTTTGTGATGTGAATCGTAGAATTCTTCGTATATTCTGCCCTAATACTCTTACCAATAGCGATTTGAGGGTAAGAACTCGTCAGACACCAATCCAGGCAGAAATAAAGCATCGCAAATGGTCATGGCTGGGACATACTCTACGAAAATCTACAGAGGATATTTCAAGGCAAGGTATAGAATGGACGCGTCAAGGAAATCCTAGAAGGGGACGCCCATCAAAAACCTGGCGCAGATTATTGGAGATGGAAGCAGCGAATGCTGGTGTATCCTGGAGTGAAATTAAATTCATTGCTATAGACAAACCCAGATGGAAGGTATTTGTTGAGGCCCTATGCTCCTAAGAGGTACAACGGGACTGGACTATATATATATATTATTAATTATTATAAGAATTTACTAATTGCTCTTTCCTTCACCGAAACTTTTATTCACGCCAAAATTCCAATAGCAACCATTCACAATTTATGGGAAATTTTTACAATTGCATAATTTTATAACCTCAAATGCACGACATTGTGAATTGGGTTAGTATTTTTGTTTGAAAACTAGAATATTCTTTTACACCTCTGTTAAGAAAAAAAAAACTTCAAGACGCATTGGTGTGACAGTGTTTTATGAGTAGACAGCAGAAGGATGTTTTTGCAACGCATGCGTGACAACAACAACTACGAGTTCTACGGAGGTTTCTTAAGAAACATACAACAACGTATGAATGAGTACATACATATTAGTAAAAATGTCGCATGTATTAACAAATATGAATGTATGTACATATGTCGGTCTAAATATGTTGCAATTGTGTCACACTCATCAACTAACTTTCCTACGTATGCTTCACAATTTCATGCTCAATCTACATAATTGGTTGCATGTAAGAGTATTTAAATTGATTGAGCCGCAAAACCCTCTTTAGATTATTGTTAAATAAGTATGTACATACATACATATGTATGTATAATATGTTCGTATTAAAAAAAATACTAGTTGTTACTAATCGTTCTAAACCCTAGTCTATAAACCAAATTTATCTTTGTTTTTCTACCGTCCCATTATTGTAAATGTAGCGTCACACTGTCTATTACGACAAACGTCAAAGTATAAAAATAATTTTATACCTACAATGTTAAATACAACAGCAATAGAATCAACAAGCAAACTTCCGTGTAATAGGATCCAAGCGTAACACTCTGCAAATGAGCTGTAAAATTTACACTTAATATTAGTTTAAGACTATTTTTGAATTGTATGTGTGCATTTGAAAATAAAATAAATTAAATCTATATATAAATCTATTTCTAAAACATCGAAAAACTAAGTTAAAATAATAAAATTAAATACTTTGCAACTAGGTAAGACTTCGAAAAACGTTTTTAAATTGTATCGTATGTAGTATATAAAGGGTGGTTAAATTTTAAGAGCCGATGTTGATTTTGAGCAAAACATAAATTATTTAGGAAATTATGGCCATTTCTATTTATTTTGATAATATTGGTATGGTTCAATTACACAGTGCAACACGGAAAAAAATAACCATATACGGACACCACTACGTGATAAAAGACCAAAAAAAAGACCCCTGTCTCCCAGTTTTGCCCAAAGTCCTCCAGGTTTTTTTTATGGGCCCTCAAAGATGTGGGGCCTCGATGTCATTTTTGCAAAAAAATTATCATTTACTCAAGCTCAAAGTTGTAGCTCTTGTCATAAAGAACAAAAATTGTGAACATATAAAATCAAATAAATTAGTCAAGTGCGAGTTAGACTCACACACTTAGGGTTCCGTACTATGTTTAGTACAACTGTAAAAATTCAAGTTGTTAATTTTTTAATGTCTTATGAGTCACCCTTTAATTTTAAAATTAAACTCATAATTGCATCACTGTTGGAACACCCTTTAAATTTTAGCAATTTGTTTTTATAGCGGCCATGGTAATACACTATTTATAGAAATATACATCAGCATACCTATTGCGGTTTAAAAAATAAGGTAATATACGTGAAAAAAATGTCACTGATGAAACACCCTTTAGATATTAGTAATTGTTACAGTGCCCGAAGTACAACATCTACTGTAAACATTTAAAGAGTCTACCTATTACGGTTCAAAAATATGGCTATTTACGTACAAATCATGTCTCTGTCGGCACACCCTTTAATTTTGTTATTTGCTGTGGTGGCCATGGCAATTCTCTTTCTATGAATATATCAAGAGTCTACCTATTACAATTAAAAAAATAAGTTACTATACGTGAAAAACATGTCACTGTTAGAAAACCCTTTAATTTTTAGTAATTGTCATAACGGCCATGGCATCCCATCTTCTATACAAACTGGAAGAGTCTACTTATTACGGTTCAAAAAATATGTCGTTATACATGCAAAACACGTCACGTCAAACACGTTGGTTTTATAGGGGTCATAGTAAACACCATTTGTGAAAATTTCAAGAGTTTATCTATTATGGTTAAAAAATTAGTCAATGTGCATGTAAATCACGTCACCGTCGGCACACCCTTTAATTTTTACTATTTGTTATAGTGGCTATAGTAATACTCATTCTGTAAAAACTTCAAGAGTCTACCTATTATCGTTCAAAACCTATGCCATATACACATACAAATCACGTCACTAACGGAACACCCGTTAATTTTTAGGTTTAAGATTGTATACTTGCTTATAACGCGAACATAGTTTAAATCACTGTTGCTTCGTATAGCTCAAGAAATAAAGATATAAAGGCAAATAACACGTCACTTTCGGAACACCCTATAAGTTTTAGTATTTGTTGCTATAGTGGCAACAGTTTTATGCCTTCTGTGAAAATTTCAAGAGTCTACCTATTATGGTTCAAAACTTAGGCGTTATACATGCAAATCACTGTTTGTAAATTTCAAGTGTATCCCACCTACAGTTCACGAAATATGCACATATCCGTGAATAACACCTCTCTATTGGCACACCCTATAAGTTTTAGTATTTGTTGCTATAGCGGCAACAGCTATACATCATCTGTGAAAATTTCAAGAGTCTACCTATTACGGTTCCTGAGATAAAAGGCGCTGACAGACGGACAGACGGACAGACATTGTAGCGAAAACAATAGGGTTACGTTTTTACAATTTGTGTACGGAACCCTAAAAAACTTCATCTTCAAGGTCAAAATCGCAAAAAACTTTAAAAAATTCAATTTTTTTTACCTCTTTCCCCTGTTCAGGTCCATAGGTAGCAAACCGTTCAAAATTCAAGGAAACAATCAACTACAAAAATGAACCTAAGATCTCAATAAACAACTTTCTAGAACATGTGAACTTCCTAGGAATGATTCTTAACACCGTTTAGGTAGTAAATGATAATTTTTTTGCAAAAATGACATCGAGGCCCCACATCTTTGAGGGCCCATAAAAAAAAACCTGGAGGACTTTGGGCAAAACTGGGAGACAGGGGTCCTTTTTGTACAGTGTGTTATGTATGAAACAAAATATCGGCCAAATGGCCGCCGCGACCTCATGGCTGAACATCAGAAGAATTGCCCACATAGGTATGTTATCAGCAACCGTCAAACATAATTTCATTGTCTAGCTGGACTTTACAATTTTTTTTTTACTAGCTGTACCTGCGACTTCTTCATCGACCTTACAATATTTTGTTCGATTTTGCTTCGAAAGCAATCCACACCAAAGATCCTTACTTTTTTAGTGCTTCAGTTATGGTTTATTTATTTACTTTATATAAAGGGTCTCTTCGCTACTAAAATATGCCGAACATTCGTAAAATTGCGTAATTTCACTGCTGTTTCTCATCTTTCTCTTGGAAATAAGAAAAAAGAGTATCCTCTCTTTGAATAAGAATTCTAAGGTACCTTCTCACAAAATTTTGTTCAAATTCATCCAGTAGTTTTTACGTTATGCGAACACAGAGAGGCAGAAAGAATGTCAGACGGGAAATAAGTTACTGTTTTATTACATTTAAGAGATGAGTACTTATCTTTAGTTCAAATACTTTGAAGATATAATAAATAATTTATATAAAAAAAAAATAATTTTTAAAACCGGTAATCCAAATTATTAAATTATTTGCTAAATTTCTAACTCGTTAAAAATAACGATAAAATGAAATGCCATTTTATTTAGTTACTGAAAAATATATTAAGAATTAAACTTGGACTATTTATAGTTGATACTCAAATGTTTGCTGGGTATTACTTGTCTTGCCATTTATATGCGCAATAATGATGGTGTAAAATTTCCATCCTATAAATTTATGTAAAATAGAACAATGCAAATTTATTTCTAATTTTAACGCCTACAAATTGTTTGTGAAAAAGAATTGCTTATAATTCTTCTCGCTGCAATTGAATGTTTAATGTATTCACGCTTAACAATGAAAATTATTTAAGAATTTAATTTCCTAAACTTTATTAAGAAAAAAGGAAAAGAAAACTCTAAACGTAATACTTTATAATAATAATTTGTATGTAAATGTAAAGATTTTTCAATACTTTTTTTACACTCACAATATACAATTTGTTATTGAAGATTTATATCTGTATCAATCAAAATTAAAAAAAAAAAATGCTGTTGGTTAAGTTAACCCTGTTTTCACATAATTTTTAAAACCCTTTTTTAGAGGAAAGTAAATAAAAAATATCTTATTCTCATGACAAACTACATGAAATATGAAATAACAATTTTTAAACATCTTAAAAATTAAAGAATGCGGGTAACCGCGAGTTATCCGATCTATGTATAAAATAAACCACAAACAGGACAATAACACAAGAATAAGAACAAAAAGCAACACGACAGGACAACAAACAACAGTAATATTGCAAATGTGTGCGAGATAAGAGAAAAATACATTCTTCTTTTCAATTTTGTTATTGTCCTTTTGTGTTCAATGTTTTCATGTTCAATCTTATCCTGATCGAACAACTTCGATTTGAAATTTTTGAACGTGTTTGTAACAAAAGCTGTTTGTTTGGTTTGTAAAATGTTGCAATTAAATTATTTGCTATTTTCAATTTTGTATTCAAAATATTCTTATGGCACGTCTTTTTCATATTTTGAAGGGTATCAATTTTTAGGATTTCTTTAAAATTGTACGCGGTAATGAATACAATTTCGAAAAAGAAAAGAGATAAAGATAAGGCATATGAAGCGAATAATAGAATAATTATTTTAAATTAATAAAGTATTTTAAAATAAGAAGTCGAAGGACAGAGATATTTTCAATATAATAAGTATGGATCACTTGGCTGTGAACTTGGTATTTAAAAGCTTTCATTTAAATATGGAAATAAAATGATTTCAACACTAGCAAACTGAAGTTTCTTGAATGCTACATACATCCTTTTTCAGTATTCTTAGTATCTAATAGATACTATCTATTTATACTTTGGGTAGTTTTAAGTAATAATCACCATCTATTTAACCAATCAAATTCAGATAATAGAATACGAGAATTTTTTGTTAAATTTTATATGATCCCATCATCTGTCGTCAGTTGCACATTCCACAATACAAAGCAACAATGAAATGGCTTTGCATAGAAACATAAATCTACCTTTATTCAAAACTAGCTGTCTCCGGTGCGCTAATAAACACTTGCAAATAAAAGTATTGCCAACTCGAAAACGCACATTGTTCACGGGGAAGCCTGTGTCAAATTTATTGTAGGTCACTTGCAGTTCTATAGATATATGATAAACACTTTGTATGGGATCACCCAGTCCTCCCGTCCTAATCACCAGCTTTAACTGGAAAACGCAGGATATTCTGATAGTAAAAAATTTCAACACTGTAACTTACATCCCTAGTTTCACTACAAAAATTTTTTAGTTTTTGTGCGACACTCACTGTTTTTTTGTCTATTTTGTCTAACACGTTTATAATTTTCACTTTTTATCGGTCTATATTTTTCTAGACTGCATATTAGTATGAGGGTTACTTAGACACAGTTTTAAGACTCAACCTTTTGTAGTTTTTCTAGGTGCAAGATAATAATTTTTCACTTTGTTTGGGACGTACAACGTCCACTGCCCCAATCCAGTTTGTATTTTGCTAGACAATGAACATTGGTATAAGGGTTATTCGTGCAACGTTTCAAGGCTCTATCTATGTCAGTTTTCTAGGTAACCAATAATAATTTTTCACTTTGTATGGGAAGTACCACGCCCACTATTCCAATACAGTCTGTGTTTATCTACACAATGTATCTTAATATGGAGGCTAATCATGCAAAATTTCAAGGCGCCGCCTATTGCAGTTCTCTAGACACAATATGATAATATTTGTTTACTTTGTATGGGGGTACTACGCTCACTGTACCAATTCTCTAGAGTATACGCATGGGTATGGGGGTTACTTTTACTTACTTTCAAGACCATACCTATTGTAGTTCTCTATGTACACGATAATAATTTTTCACTTTGTGTGGGAGGTACCACACCCACCTTCCCGATTAATTCTGTGTTTTGACAGACTATGCGCATTAGTACAGGGATTACTTGTGCAACGTTTCAAGGCTCTACCTATTGTAGTTCGCCAGGAACAAGATATTATTTTTTAACTTTGTATGGGAGGTACCATGCCCTCTATTCCAATTCAGTCTGTTTTTATCTATAACTATTTACGTTACAATGGGGGTTTCAAGACGCTACCTATTGCAGTTTTCTAGATACAGGATAATAATTGTTCACTTTATATGGGAGGTACCACGCCCACTACTCCAATCTAGTATAGCTTTCTCTAAACACTATACGTTGATATAGATGTTACTTGTGCAAAATTTCATGGGGCTACCTATTACTGTTACCAATTATAAATATTTACTTTGTATGGTAGGTGCCACGCCCTCGTCGAAGATCAACTAAAAAGTATCCTATTTTACCAACCTTATATCTGTGAAAATTGTAGAAAGATCGGTTCACTGGTGTCGGCAGCTATAGCTTTCCGAAAAACAAACATACAAAAAACACATTTTGTGCTTTATATGCATATGTATGTATGTATATAGGTAATTTGAATTGTTGGTGTCAGTTGGACAAAGAAAAAAATTTTAACTGCTTGAGGCAAACAGTACAAGGACCAAAATCTTCAAGTGCGAGTAAGACCCACACTTGTAGATTTGAGTTTTTAACATCTCTTATGGAGCACACATATACATACTTGCTTGCTTTGGTTTAAAAGATAAAAATTTTTACGCCGCAATAACGTATTCAGGACACCCTTTAACTTTTAACCTCTGTAAATTTCAAGCGTTTGTCTGTTACGTTTACAAAAGGCTTTTTAATAATTTTATATTTATACCTGATCTTATAGTACACTGTGTAAATTTAAATGTCTACGTGTTACCATAATAAGGTTATAGACGTAAAATCGCATCACTATGAATAAACCCCTTAATTTAAATTTTAAGTTTTATGTTTGTTAGGTAAATATATAGCGTGCAAATTTTTACTTACTCTATATAAATTTTAAGTGTTCTAGAGGACATAAATAACTGGTCAAAAAAGGCCATATACGTAAAAATCACTTCCCTATCGAAACACCTTTACTTTTTTATTTAGAGTTTTCTAAGTTTACCTGTAAAGGGTTCTGACAGACGGACAGACATTGTAGCGAAAACAATAGGGTAACGATTTTACCATTTGCATACGACCCCTAAAAAGCGAAAAATAAGTATCCTTAAGATTCCTATTTTGGAGCTCAAAACTTTACCGATATCGTTGCCCATCGAAGGTTCTTACCACAGATTTAATATTCAGAAGCCCTAATTTTTAACGACTGATGCAGCCATTAATGTGAATTCTTCGTAAAAGGCTTTTATATTTCACAAACAATATTACTTATTTAAGTCTACATTCTGAATCATAACATTCGACTTAAAAGTACTTCAGACGTGCCAAATAATTGATAAAATAAGCGTAACTAATATTTTTGGAAAATGTTTATTCAATCATGTAAGACACATAATGAATGACGATTTATAATATAATAAGCATTATAATGAAATTTATAATCAAACATTATATGTATGTATTTCCTTTTATATTAAGTAGGAACAAGTAAATATTTTCAAAGAACATTATAGGTGTTTAAGTTCAAATATTTGCCTAGTCTGAACTATGCTTAAATACCTTTATTTTCAAAAAAAAAAAAAAATAATAATAAATAAATAAAAAAGTTGGTTCCCACAATTTGTATGAATCATCGTTTTTGTGAACAACGCAAACTTTTTTTTAATAACTAACAATCAAAACATTATTAAAACCTATTGTTAAAATAAATTTTGCAGAGTAAACAATAAACCATATGAAAAACAACAATAGTAAAAACAAGACAAACGCTAAATTGTATATGAAAACAAAAGCCACGTGCTCGAAAAACAAAACACCATTTAATGCTCAGCCGAGATTTAAAACAAAAAAAAAAGTAAATTTATACAAAATTCGCGTGATCAGCCAAGAAATAAAAATAAAGGAAAACAACTTGACGTCATAATGTCATTTAAGACCCCAAATTAAACAAAAGCAGTTTACGGTGTAAAGCTTTACGTTTTTTTTTTATTCTTTAAAAATGATTTTAAAAAGAAAGTTAAGTATAATGACATTGAAAAAAGCTAAAAATTCTAAAAACGATCAGCAGTTTTTGAAGGCGGCAAAAGCAAAAGAAAGTTGTTGAGCATTTAAAATTATGAAAAAAGAAATTATGAAGAAATATAAAAAATTGTAATGCACTTTAATGCAGACTCAACAAAAGTCACGGTCAGCCTCAGCTACAACCAGAAATTGCAGTGTAGACCAACAACAACTGTTGATCTAAACGATCTACACTGCAATTTCTTATCAGATACGCCTGCCATATTAGCAACAGAGTCCACACATCGAAATTTGCTAATGACAATGCTTTTCAAAGCATTCATAAAAGTCCCCAAGTAGCATACCAGTACTTTATTTTCGTTGAAAAAATTGTAGAATAAATATTTTTCAACAAAAATCTAGTCAAATAACATTCACACTAAAGGTCTGCATGAGTGTCTTTGAAAGATACTCATCTTCAAACTTTAAATACACTTTTGCTATACTACGAAATGATGAGTATCTTTCAAACACACTCATGCAGACCTTTAGTGTGAATTAAATTTTAAATTTTAAACACACTCATGCAGACCTCTAATTCACATTGCGTGAATATAGCGAAACATACAGCAACGTAATTAAATAAGCTTGAACCGTACCCAAATCCACTGGCCCCTAACATCCGAATGATTGTGGTTAGGTTCAACTAAGGAGCAGGGATATTGCTTCTAGGCCTAAAAATTACCCACATTTGAAAGTCTAAATGTAGTAACTCCCATACTATAATAGGTAAGGTTTTCAAAAAATATACATCGAACGAAAAACTATTAGGATTGGAATAGTGGACGTCGTACCTCGTATGCAAAGCAGTGTTGGGATTTGTGGTACAATTTGGTACAATTGACGCATCAGTGGTACACTGGTACAATTAAAGCTTTTTTGGTACAATTTCATATAAAATTTATTCAATAAATTTTTTTTATTTAATAAAAAAAATTTTTTTTACATTAGAAAAGTTAGAAAACTTTATAGTTCGCCAACCCTGTGCAAATTGCAACATTCTTAATTTATATTCAGGATTTTTTTTATTTACTCTGCTAAACCTATTATGTATAAGTGATATGTAATTTAGTTAGGTTTTTGCATCGCCTTAATCAGTTTCCGGCATTATGCGGGTAATAGGTATATTTTTTCATTCTTTCTGGTGAGAAATCCTAAGGTCTTTTTTGTTCTTTCAAATAGCAACATTCATACTTAATCGGATGAAGATCCGGTGACTTTAGTCATTATACAGTCCCATTATACAGTGTAAAGGCTAGTTCGATTGATTCAAAATTTGACATGGACGTAGCAGATGAATGTCTGAGCTTAAGTTGTAAGGCTAGGGATCATTCACATATCAGTGGTGGTGCTATGTGGGCCCAAAATTGAGAACCTCATACCCTTTTGTTATTTATTTTAGGAATTGCGATCGGATTTCCTTTACCTTAATCTACCTTAATTTGTATACGCTTTGATTTTCGTTGACTAATATCCACAGAATCAAGGTCAAGAATAATCACTTTAAAATATCCTAGTATTAAAGTTTTAATTAGCATCTTTTAATGTCGAGCTACTGCATCTATGTTTTGCTTGTTTTTTCCTTAATGTCAAATGTTGGTACAATTAATGCTGATTTGGTAAAATTTTTTCACTGGGACGGTACAATTTAAACATTGTCAGATGCAAATTCATAAATTATTGTCGCGAACCTATCGAACTGTAATAGTTAGTGTTGAAATTTTGTACTCTGAAAACACCGTTAAATTTCAAGTTAAAGTTTCCTGATTGAGACGGTAGGGCTGGGTATCTTCGAAACAAAGTAATTATTCTATATTCAGATAACTGCAGTAATGACACTCTCTAAATTTGACATTTGACATATTTTTTTCCCGTAAAAATATATAATTTCCTAAAGAATTAGAGATGAAACCCAAAAGGGTGCACCTTTTATTTTAGCAAAAAAAAATATTTTAAACTCCATTTACAATATGTACAATATCAGAATTTTATACTAAAGAATTGTGTGATTTCGTGTGGTTTATTTTTAAAACAAAAGAAAAATTCTAATAATAACGCTTAAAGTAAAAAAAATCAGTCAAGTGCGAATTAGTCTCACACAAGTAGGGTTCCGTACTATGTCTAGTACGCCTTTAAAAACTCAAGTTGTTAATTTGATCATGTCTTATGGGGCACCCTTTTCTTTTTAAAATCAAAGTCATATTCGCGAAAATTGCATGGCTACTGGAACACCCTTTAAATTTTAGGAATTGTTGTTATAACGGCCATGGTAATACACATTCTATAAAAATATCAGGCCTACCTATTGCGGTTCAAAAACTAAGGTAATATACGTAAAAAACATGTCACTGATGGATCACCCTTTAATTTTTATTATTTGTTATAGTTTCCATAGTAATAAACCTCTTGTAAAAACTTCAAGTGCCTACTTATTATTGTTCAAAACTTAGGCCATATATACGCAAAGCACGTCACTCTCGGAACACCCTTTAATTTTCAGGTTTAATTTAATAGAAAGCGAACATAGAGTTAATTACTTTCTGAAAATTTTAAGTGGTTGCCTCCTATAGCTCAAGAAATAAAGACATAACGGCAAATTACACCTCACTTTCGGAACACCCGATAAGTTTTATTATTTATTGCTATAGTGACCACAGTTATACACCTTCTGTGAAACTTTCAAGAGTCTACCTATTATTGCCTTAGGCCTTATACATGCATATCACGCCACAATCGGAACACCCTTTAATTTTTAGGTTTATTTTTTTAGACTTGTTTATAAAGCGAACTAAGTTTTAATTACTGTTTTTAAATCTTGAGTCTATGCCTCCTACAGTTCACGAAATAGGTACATATTCGTGAATAACACCTCTCTATCGGAACACCCTATAAGTTTTAGTATTTGTTGCTATAGCGGCAACAGCTATACATCATCTGTGAAAATTTCAAGAGTCTACCTATTACGGTTCCAGAGATAAATGGCGCTGACAGACGGACAGACATTGTAGCGAAAACAATAGGGTTACGTTTTTAAAATTTGTGTACGGAAACCTAAAAAACAATAATATTTGAAGAAGAATGGGAATACTCACTAAAGGACAACATTAATTGCAATTCTACGCATGTTTTCTTATCTTAAAAAAGCAATAGAATTCACTTTTAATGTTTAAAACCATTCTTATATATTTTATTTAATTTAGTTTATAAGCAAGAAGTAACATTTTTTTTTCATATAATTTACATAAGTTACAGAATCAAGGCACTGGTTCAGTAAAGATTGCTCACTTTAATCAACTAACAAGCACAAGTCTAAGGGCCATTATTATAACTTGCCATTAGCTAAAGTGAGGATTTTATCGGAGAGATTACTAGTTTTTCGTTATTATAAATGAGCTAAAAATAACCTGTGACTCTCAAGTAGTTTAAGGCAAGATATAGTAATGAGTCTTACCCTCGTTAGTATAACGAACAACTAGTTATCGCTCCGATAAAATCGTAACTTTAGCTATTGGTAAGTTATAATAATGGGCCTAAATTTAATAACTATTTTTGTTAATATTTGCAGACGTTAAAAGCAAAAACATTTAACCAAAATAAAAATTACGATACTCCTGACTTTAAGAAAAATGGCTTAAAAAATAATAACGCATAGGTACCTACAATAGGTTGTGAATTGAACAATTATTAATTTTTCTTAAGCCAATTTATTATTTTACAAATGAAATTAGGTTCCCATAAGTTTATATTTTAAAATATCACCATGATGCAGGGTATACAAAACTCGGCATTGCCTTATATAACACTTCATTTACTGTTACTTGTTTTGTTTGTTATGTTTATTTACTTTGATACAAAATGACATTGTACAAGTTGAAGGCGACATTGGAATCTGAAACGTTTAGTATTAAAAAACTAAGCAAAAAACTTAAAATTAAAAAATATATGTAGCAGACAATAAGTAAAGCTGTGTAATACTAACTGCACTTTTTTGAGCTGCAATTATTCTGAAATTCAGTTTTTACTTTGATTGCTGCTTTGCATTGCTGATCGTGAATATTGTTAGTTGGTTGGTTGATTGGTAGTGCTCACAATCAAAGTTCGTAGCTGAAGTAAACAGTAGTGGTTGGTTAGTTGTTTGTTTGTTTGTTAAAGCAGTAGTTGTTGTAGTAGTAGTACATAATAATCAGATTGAAATTATAGGGGCTTCATAGAAATTTTGAATGTTCTAAAGTATTCAGTTCCAACGACAACAACCAACAAACACATCACATAAAATTTTATAAAAAAAAAAAAAAAATACTAAACAAGACATAGAAAAAAATTCTGAATAAAAATGTTTTTGTTTTATTAAAAAAGGGCTAAATTAAAATTTTTAAATAAAAGTCAGTGGTGTCCTCAAGCCTAATAAAAATAAAATTTTGATCGCGAAAATTTGTCGTTGTTAATTTTTTTACGAGATTCATATTTGATTGAAGTGATTTTTTTTTTTAAACCACTAGTGTTGTTATTTGAGCTTTAGTAAATAAAATAAAAAAGTTATAAAAACGAAACAATAAAGTGTTTTATAAAACAAGAAACTATAAAATATACAGAAGCCGAAACAAATGTTTATGATCATTTTTTTTGTTTTTACCATAATTTCTGTTGTGCTTGAATCATTTTTAACGATAATCTTAAAGTGATTTTAAATTAAAAAAGAAACAAAAAAATAATTATTTTTTAAAATTCTAAATAAGCAAGACCAGCCAGCCTGTGGCTGGTGTCTGCCGCTTGAATTTCTTCTTACAAATATAAACATTTGTCAACAAACTTTATTTTGTTATTTTTGTTGGTGCTGCTGGATTAATGTGCTTCTTTTGAGTGTATAGTATGTCTGTCTGTCAGGCCAACTATGCCATGTTGGATTATTAACTACCCTGTCTCGGTGTTTCAACGAAATGGATCCAAAAAGTAATATGATTTTACTTTTTTTGTTCTTTTATTCACATTGTGCATTTGTTTATTTAATGTTTACTGACTGTATATTATATTGTATGTTGTATGTTTTACTCTAGAAACTCTTAACTGTTTTTGTTAGTCAATATTATTCGTCTGCCTGGTTTAAGTAATGTTTTTTTTTTCTTATTATTCGTAGGAGCAAAGTACATTTCTTTTACGCGAGCCCTTTTCTTAGCATCGTATTTTTTAGTGGCCGATTTTTTATTCCGTTACTTATTACAGTGTCGTATTTCTTTTTTTCCATTGTTATTGTTTACTTAGCATATGTTTTTATGTTGCCACTGTTTTTTTATCACTGTGGCTTGTTTGCCAAGAAAACTATCAAGTGTCAATATCAAACATTTAGAAACGGGGAAATATACTCTGTCTGTTTTTGGTGCAGTTATGCCTTCCTATTGTTGAACGTTATTCTCTATTTTGAAGCTTATTACACAATGTTATTCTGAGACTAACAAAGAAAATAATGGGGACTTTGTACTGCTGACATACTATAGGGTAATGTCATTGTGACAGCAAACTACATTCGACAGTATGATACGGATTTACGTCAGTGCCTAGCTTGTCGCCTTATTGTTGAACGTTATTCTCTATTTTGAAGTTTATTACACAATGTTATTCTGAGACTAACAAAGAAAATAATGGGGACTTTGTACTGCTGACATACTATAGGGTAATTTCATTGTGGCAGCAAACTACATTCGACAGTATGATACGGATTTACGTCAGTGCCTAGCTTGTCGCCTTAATCTGACGATGGTCTTACCACAACCATCGTCATATTCTCATACCAATTCTTTATTGTCAATCGACCTTATTTTCTTTCATATATTTATTTTCTATAGTTTTCTACAGTTAGGCCTTCAAGGTCAAGTTTTTTTTGTTTAACCTTTAACTCTGGAGGTGAAATTTTGGGACATACCTTCTGACGTGGTGGTAAATTATACCCCTTTTAATATTTTTAAAATTTTTTAATAAAAAAAAAACTTTTTTCTTAATTATATGTATGTGTTTTTAAAAAGAAGTGGTAATGTTTACAATATAAAAAAAAAATTAAAAATTGCAAAAATTTTTTTTAGTTTAACGAAACTGGCTTTTTATTTCACAAGCCTATTTTTTATTTTAAGAACAACTTAACATCGAAAACTCATAAAAAATGTAAGATTAAAAACATAACAAATGTTAAATCGCATTTTGTCACAGCCAAATGTGTACTATAATAGAAAAAAAAACAGATCATAGAAAAAAATAATCATACAAAGAAAATGCAGGTTCCCCTTTCGATGGTTTTTTATTTGTCTAATTTTGATTCTGTGCAGTATATGCATATACGTTTGCTGCAACCCATGCACATTGGTTTACTACAATAGAAACAGTAGTGTATTTTTTTTTCACTTTAGTCTGCTGGGACATATGTAGCATAATGTGAAAGTAGCAGGAACTGATTCCATCGGGGGTGGGGGACAGAGTCTGAACCGATAATTTCGTCATCGACTTCACTAAATTCGCCATCATCTTCAAAAAACTGAGCTATATCTAAAGCGCTAAGCTTTTTTTAAATTTGACATTTCTCTGCAAAAATATTTGTATATAAGTACAAAATATTGATCAAACTAAAAATTTCTACTAAATAAATTTGTTGCCAACGATAAAATGGACAAATGGTAAAAATAATTCTGTATAAAACTAACTTTAAGTTGGAGGTGTGGTAATTTTTTTATATTGAATACTTACGTTATCAATGACGTGGTGGTAAAAGATTTTCAAAGAAAAAATTACATAAGTATGGACAAGTGGTAATTTTTACCCCAGCATCTTATTTGCTCCGCTCACGCTATCGCTACAACAGCCAAAATACACCTGAATAGCAATGATCATGATACAAGAAGATACTTAAAGAATTACAGTGCTAGAGCCATATAGAAGAGAGTTTTTTAAGAAAATTAAAAGAAAGGGTAAAATTTACCACCACCTCCATAGTTAAAGGTTAAACAAAAAGACAAAGCTTTTTCGACGTTTCGATGGCAGTTTTTTGCACATCATCAGGGAAATTTTATTAAATATGTATATATTATTTTCATCGTCAAGTTTACATTATTTTAATTTCGCAGTTTTGTAAAAGTTGGACATCACTACACAAAACTAAAATAATCAAAAATAAATGTAAAATAAACTTAGAAATAAATTATCACAGTAAATTAATTCTTTTTAGATCACACCAGGGTTGGTAAAGTTTGGTACATTTCAAACCTGAAAAGTACAATGGTACACCAATGGCTTATTTGGTAAAATTTTGAAGCTTTCCTAGCTCTATGTTTTAGAAGTTTTGGAATGTCAAGTTTAAAAAACTTTGTCTCATTTTACTTAAATTAAGGTCGAGATTCCATGTAGCCTAGAAATAAGTTTTATGTCAGTTTAATTTAGTTGCCTGTAGAGAAAATTCTCCTTAAAACGTATCGAAATACATAGTTAATAAAGTGAAAAAAATTAAAATAAGCGTGCAAAACCTTAAAATATATTTTCACACAAAAACCCTTTTTAGAACCAGTTACAATTAAATTTATTTTGATCATTAAATTATTATTAAAATTATTTTGATCCAACCCTTCTATCAGCAGTTTAGAGTTTACCAAGATAGCCATATCCCGAAAAACGTTGGCAAATAAAAGATCTTTCTTTTTTTATTTTAATTTCATTACAATCTCAGAAGATTTCAGAACGCTGGTGCTAACCTGAGTTTAAGACTTGCATGCTAAGCCTAATTCTATTAGTTAAGTAGCTATCGGAATTTACTCGCCAACCGATTAAAGGATTAATTTAAATGCACAACCAAAATTTGTTTATTACAATTTCAGTACAAAAAGTACAATTTAAAAACCCAGTTGGTACAATTTAAAAATTTCATTTACCATCCCTGCTGGCTTCTATTGCAATGCAACAGCACACCGGACTAAATCGCCCTTCGTGCGATTATGTACAAACCACAAACACTACGTTACTGCCCCAACGACCTTAGCAATAACCGGTCAGAGGGATTGTGGAAGTCTCCGTAATGTTACCGTTTTCCGTGGTTTCATTTTTATGCACACAAAATTTAAATCTAGGAACACAATCTGAACCATTCAATTGTATATTTTCCAATAAGAAAGTGTCTGTAGTTTAAAATCTGATCGACAATTGGAAGTTAAATATTTTGTTAAAAATTTTCTTACAGGCATTTGTTGTTTCGTTTGTTGTTCTTCGTTTGCAAAAATTAATGTATTATTGTAAGTTTTTTTTTTGTCAGCTTTGGAGCTTGGAGCATTTTTGGATGTTGTCGGCATTTAATCATTTAAGAGTCAAACTCAAGGCAAAAAGTATGCCACTATTTTTGTTGAGTCTCTACAAGTTATACCGTTTGATATATCAAAATAAAATTCAGTATGGGACTTTGGTATATGGAAATGACGAACTGTATAGTTTGGGCATAATCGGGAGGGAGCAAGGGGTAGTTTACTTGACACCCAAATTTTGTGAACGCTCTACAGGGTAGTTTACTTGATCCCCATATAAAATGTTTGACATATCAAAGTGAAATTCAGTTTGTGCCTTTGGTATATGGCGATGAAGAGATGTATAGTTTTTGGGCATAATTGGAGGCGGCAAGGGGTAGTTTACTTTACTTGACACCCCAAACGGAAACAATTTTTTTTTTATTCGAATATATTTTAAACCTTATCCTTTATGTAATATATTATATTATTATATATATATTTTATAATATATATATGTTTCTAGGGTAGAATTGTGTTTTTCAGGACATTTAAAAAAAGGTAATAAAATTAAAAATTAATGGGTGTCCCCCGTAAAGCGTAAGCACACGAACCATTATAGATAGATATTTGAAATTTACACATAAGTGTATTTCTAAAAATAAAAAGTAGTGGGTCCCCCACTAGAAAAGAGGCTTGTATTTTAAAACGTAATAGGATCAAACTTCAGCCAAAGTTATAATTGCTAAAACAACTCGAAAATTAAAAAAAAAAAATGGTGTCACCATATGTATATGGCGTGATTTTGAAGTATGTACATATATTTGCCTTTTATTTTTTGAAAATTTTAATTAGATTTGAAACCTTTTCTAGATAGCACACTCAATTATAAGGGGTTGTTTACAACAATCATATTTGATTATAATATACATATCGCACCCTAATTACAAAAGAGTCACAACTCAAAATTTTCCAAAACTGGCTTTTTTCCATAAATTAATTCAGAGTACATGTCTCTAACTACTGCAAAAATTTGTTTCACATCACTATCTTCTTTAACTGGAATAATACAGTTATGTCTATTTTTATGTTAAGTATGTTGCTTCTGCACGATGAACTAAAGATAATTATTTTTAGTCATAAATCAATATTTTATTTTATTTTCGCAAACATAATATAAAATTGAAAAAAGTATAGCAGATATTTTGTCAATATTGAATTTTTTCATAATGGAACAATATTTTTTTTAAATATTACAATCATTTTTACATAAACAGTTTTTTGTCTCTCCTAAAAAGTTTAGTATCTTTTTGTGCGCCTTTTGTATTTAGGGTGCGATATGTATATAATTTGAGACATATGACTTTATGACACCTTGTGCAGCCCTCAATTATGCCTCTACTTTTCTCGATTTTGCATTCCATTGGGGATTGTGTTGTGTTAGGTTCTAAATAAATATTAAATGAAATATTCACAATGTTGGACAAATCTAAAGCACGGGCTATGGATTAGCCACAAACAATATAACAAATTTACAAAAAACACTTATGTATCTAACAAGGTTTGGTTTGATACTTAATTACTTAATATCGAGTAAGAAATAATATTGGGGCAAAAGCAAATAAACAAAATTTGCTTTCATTGAAAGCCTTTCATTGAAGCAACAACAAATATATGTATATGATGGATGGAATCATGATAAATAAATTGAATAACATTTTTCGTATTCATTTATCTGAAACCTTGTTGGTTAAATAAATAAGTTCTTATTGTTGTGCGTTATAATAATTATTTCAAAAGTTTTAACAAAAACTTGTTTACCATGTGACCAAAGTATTATTTAAAACAATAATATTTTATTCACAGCAACCATCTATTGTTACAGAGAACATACATCCAAAACATTGAGCCTCACGGGTATTAAAATCGAATCTATTCCAAGTTGCTGGTTTTATTCTTGAATTAATACCAAAGTTGAAAGTTTTACAAAGAAGGTCCCTTAGAATTATAAGAAAGAGAATAGTAGAAAAAATTGTGCCTTGTGGTACTCCTGAAAAAATTTTTGAACTCGATAAATGTAATCCTATCTACAACAACTCTTATAGTGCGATCTTTCAGAATACTAAATATAAATCGACACCAAAAGCCATTTTTTTAAGTGCATCATGCCACACTCTATCAGTCGCCTAAGAAATATCTAGAGCCACCTTTCTACCGTCGCTGAAATAATGTCGGAGTGATATCTTTTTCCCGAAAGGATAGCAAGCCACCTATAGAGCGTTTCCTATGGAAGCCCTTATCAAACTTCAGATATTTCACAAGATGAAAATTAAAAAATCCATAATTAATTTATTCATTGAGAGTTTGTTATACTTCTCAAAATTTTATTTAATTTTTATTCGAAGAAAGATTTTTACAAAAAAAAAAAAAAAAAATAATTATACATATGTTACAGGACCGTTTCTGTACATGAAATATTTTTTTTTTTAAATTTTGTTTCTGGTGCAGATAGCAATCGAAATGGAACAAAAATTACTGGATACATTTCAATAACAATTTTCGGTTCAGAAGAGAAAATACAGAAAAAGTAGTAAAATTACGCAATTTTACCGATTTGAAGGTACTACAAACTTGACAGCACATTTTAGTTTTTGATGGCGGGATATTTTAAACACTATTTACAGAATTTTGTCTCTAAGAATCTTAGAATTTTTTATAAAGCCTTTTTTCCTGAGTAATTACCCAGGAATGCTGAATTACTTTCAAAGCAATTTTTTATAAAGTTCTAATTTTTAGTTATTTTTTGGTGAATTTATTCTTATGGTTTCCAACTTCATTTAACTAAATAAATAAATGATTTTATGATAGAAGAAAAACAGTTTACAATGAAATTTGTAGTCAAGCTTGAGTTCGTTCTATTCCTTCTAAGAAAGAATAAATTAAATTACAAATTAGGTGAAATTATTAAAGAAAAATTGGGAAAATTTAATTTTTAGACACCAGCAGAGAGGAATGCACATTTTCTAGACAGCTACGTCCGTCATCAGCACTCTTCGTATCTATCTACTTTGGGTAGTGTTTAGTTGTAAACATCATCTATTTAACCAATTAACTTACACAATCCTCACATGCGAGTTTTCATTTGATTCTCCGCCAGGTTATTTCATCCAATTGAGTAATTCCTTCTTATGTTACTTAATGTCAAACTCAAAATTAGTTTTTATTTGGTCTTCGCCACAGTAGTGCAATTCACTAACTTTTAACAACACGACAATCGCTATATTAGTCAACAGCTTTTGTTGTTTGCAGTAACAACTGCATGATTTACAAACTACTTTTTAACGATAATAGACAACACTATTTTTTCTACCTAAAGAAATTAGTAACATGTGGCATCTCTGTCCAAAAAAGCGAAACACACAAAGAGGAATAGGAAAGAAAACAAAAAATTATGTATTATTAAATAGTGTTACATACTAAAGTTGGTATGAATAAAATATTAAAACAATTATTTACGTGCTGAAAACGAAATTATTTAAGTTGACAAAATTTTCAGTAAAATAAAATGTGAATTTAATTTGTATTAATTTTAAATAAATATGTACATATTATGTACATATGTATGTTTATATTATTTCAGTAATATATGAATATATGTAACTATTAGAGTATGAAAACCATTTTATAAATATTCAAAAGCCATTACAATGACGTTCTTGTCGAAAAAATAAGCAACTCAAAAGTTATGGACGTTTATTTAATGACAATAGACTTTATTGTTTAAAAGTGTTGCTGCGTAGCAAAATCGATAATCTTGTTGTTTAATTTTTTTAACGATTCGATATTCGTTAAAACAGGTTACTGACGTTTTCTTTTTCGTAGCAACATTATATCATAATACGTGAAAAATATTGAGCAACATTTATTATTTCACAGGGAAAATTTGACATTTAAAATGTGGTGTCCATCTCGCGTTTTTGATGAATTTTACGATTTTTAAAATATACCACATTGTTTTACAAAATATTCCACAAACAAATTTACAAAAAATTTCACATGAAATAATGCACATTTTCTTTATTTCACAACTTTGATAAAATGTTGCCAGAAACATTTTAAAGTTCTCCACAGTAAAAACAGAGTACTACTGTAATAGGCTTTTTACACTGATCAAAATCTACCATCAATTTGCGAAGATGTTGACATCTTTCCATAAGAATTACACAGGGCTTAAATTGAACATCTTTCAACATCTTCACAAGATATTTCTAACTCAGTTTGTTCTATTTTACATCTTTCGATTATTTTAGTGTCGTCACTAGAAAAATTGCAGTAAACTAGATTAATTTAGTGCCATCACCGAAAAAATTTCGTTTACGTGAAAAAATATAAACAAATATTTTTTTAAAAATAAGCGTAATAGGTATAATTTTTTTTTACAAATTCTTTCTTTAAAATGCTTTTTATAATTTTAATACTCTACATTAACACTAGGGTTTGTTTTAGCAAAGCAACAATTATTCCAATTATAAATACATATTTGCTGTAAACCAATATTTTTATTTTTTATTAGCTAAATTATGCGTCTTACTTTTCACTTTTTGATAGCTGAATTAATGGTAGATGTTATATGTAAGAAGATGTTGCAAATGCAAACCGATTTTTTAATATTCAACATCTTCCAGACGTTTCACTAAGATGTTATTTATAAATAGGTATTTGCTGTAAACCAATATTTTTATTTTTTATTAGCTAAATTATGCGTCTTACTTTTCATTTCTTGACAGCAAATTTTTTATGTACATATGTAAGTATGTATGTAGTTTGACAGCATTTCGTATTTAAAACTGAACAGAGTACAAGGCTTTAGATGTACAATGTAATAATATACCTTTATCCATAATTTTGTTTGCCATTTAACCAAAAGTATACAAAAAAAAAAAAAAAATAGTTACAACGATATTTCAAGCAGCTCACAAAACTTAAAAAAAACAGATGTAAGCGACATAAATTTTGGCAAAAATTTCAATTGAAATCTACTACCTATAGTGCCGAATTACATTATGCAACTTTTATCGGCGCATAATGTAACTCGGGACATATTTTGCACAAATGTAAGTCGTCATAAAAATGCAAAATGTACCATCTAACATTACTTTCCCATGCAGATAGGGCGTTTTGCATTTTCTATGACAAAATGCGCTATTAAGCGTAAGGGCATTAAAGTTTTGGTGGATATAATGGAATAACATTGAAACATTGTAAATTTCGATATACACATCACAGCTATTAAATTAAAAATGCCTACAAAATTTTAAGTTAACATACAAATGACATTGAATTTCTGAAAGAAAGCAAACAAACTTCTTCAACTAACGAGCAGACTACAACTTAACATTAAAAATAAATCTGGTAAATAGTAATAGGCCGTAAGTCACAATTGAAAACAAAAAAAAAAAAAAAAAAAAAATGAAATAGAATGGGTGGAAGTTCTGTCGACAACAATAGGAAGAAGTAAAAACAACCAGCCAACCAAAGGGAGAAGTAAAGAAATTTTACAAGCATAGATACGTACATATGTATATACATACATACATACATATATATGCATGTATGTACGACTTTGTTAAATAATTGACAGCTGTAATTATAAATACGATGAATATGGGGATGAAATGTAAAAAATACACTCTAATGGAAAATAAAATAATATTTATTTACCTAGATATATACATACATACTTCTTTGTCCCCATAGACAGTTGAACAGCCATAGAGAAGAATCGTTTGAATTTATTTAGTACAGCTTTCAGCCTAGCCTGCCTGCTTGTAAAAATAACAACAATAATTTAAAAGGCGTTGCCAGACAACAAAATACAAACTACTCAAAGAACTCAATTCACAATACAAGTAAGCACCAACACTTAGACAAATTAAAAATACTCAACTTATATACAAACGGGTGAAAACGGGCGTTAACAAGTAAACAACACAACAAAAAAAAAACCAGACAAGAAACGCGAATAAAAACGAAAACAAATCCATACCAAACACACCACCAACATTAACATCGCCACCAAGTTCTTTAAATACTATCAGGCATACAAACAACAAAAACAAGTTTTTTGTTTCAATTCCAATTTGTCCCTATCTCCATATTTATGAACATGCATAATACAAATAAATTGTTTTTCTTTTTGTTAAATGTTGTTATTGTTGTGTATGCCTGTGTGCATAAGTGCGTTAAATACTTGTGTAACAAGACAGCCAATGAAATTTGTTGGTATATCGTTTAAACAAAATGTGAAAGCATTTGGTTAAAATGTATGTGTGTATGCATATTTGTAGGGATAAAAATGTCGACATAAAAATGGTTGCATGTTTTGTCCATATTTTGACAGCATTTGTATGAATGTGGCTTACCAGAGTATTTTACATTAAGTGGCCTGTCAAAAAGCGGTGAATGAACCATTAAAAATAGTAAAATTCAGATTTTACACACTTTCATAAGTAAACATAAACAATATTTGTACGGATGTTATATATATGTACATATATAGATATATGAAATTTACATACATATCGCACCCTAAATACAAAAGGGCTCTACAACTCAAAATACTAAAATTTTCAGGAGTGATAAAAAAATGTTTATGTGCAGAAGCAATACACTTAACATAAAAATAGACATAACTGTATTTTTCCAGTTAAAGAAGATAGTGATGTGAAAGAAATTTTTGCAGTAGTTAGAGATATGTACTCTGAATTAATTTATGGAAAAAGGTCAGTTTTGGAAAATTTTGAGTTGTTCCCTTTTGTATTTAGGGTGCGATATGCCTATATATGTGTGTTTGAATATGTATGCATACATAAATATGTACCTATGTACATACCCTGTCGGACAATGAGTAGCGGACTACAAAAATAACTAACTTTAAGTTAACTTTTATGGACTAATTTTAAGCAATCCAAATTTTTCCTTAACTAAAGTGTATACATATTCTGGACAGTAATTTTTTTTGTATTTGGTTAGTCGTTGTTTTTCCCATTTTGCTTCTTATTATTCTTTTGAAAGAAGTCAAAGTTGATTAGCAGTGAAACGCCTCCAAGGCTTTATTTACTAAGTAACGTCGGCTAAGCCGTTATCTTCGTTTTTGAAGAGTTCCCCTATTTTTTTTTTAAATAATCAAATGAATAATAATAATGCAAAGTCAGACAATTAACTAGGTACTGCCTAGGACATCTTAATGTTAAAATAGTTAATTGTTTACATTGAAAAGTAATCCAAGTGTCAGTCAGCACTAGTTGCGACATAATTATCTTTAGTTAGTTTAAAGTTAACTCAGATTCCGACGGGGTATGTTTGGATATACATACATACATACATACATACATACATACATACATACATACATACATACATACATACATACATACATACATACATACATACATACATACATACATACATACATACATACATGTGATAAGCTCTAGTTTAAGATCTTGGGATATTAATTTTTTAATAGATATTAATTTTTTAAATCACAACGAACGTAGGTACCTACATACATCACAAAATTAAATTCGGAATAGGTACCTACATTTATTTCTATATCTTTTAAGTTTATAACATAATAATTCTTGCAAAAAAAACCGACTACAAAACAAATATATGTGTATCAATTCTAAACTAAAAATTTAAAAGGAAGTAATCTGTAAGAAATAGTTCTCAAATCAAATACTTTTATACTAGCTGCTCTAACGGACATAGTAATATACGTTCTGTACATTCAAATGTCTATCCGTAACGGTTAAGCAGATAAAGCTATATACGACAAATTACGTCAGATATGAGGACACCCTTTATTTTTTACACTTATTATTACTGACACAGTAATAAAAAGTAACGGTTCCAAAGATATGGCCATATATATAGCTTAAACAATATCACCTAGGGGACACCCTTTAATGTGCAATTTTAAATTAAACACTTATTTTAAAGGACAGATTCTTTGTAAATTTCAAATGTCTGTCTAATACGGTTCAAAAGTTTGGCTATATGCATCAATTTACATCAACTATTGAGACACCCTTTAAAATTTTAAATATTGATAAATGTTATTATACGGGACATAGTAGTGGAGATTCTGTCTAATTTTCAAGTGTTTGTCTATAACGGTTCTAAAGATAGGGCTAGATAGGTAAAATTATATCAATTATGGGGACACCCTTTAGTTTCCAAATTTAAATTATATACTTGATGTTATAAAGGACTTAGAATTACAGGTTCTTTGTAAATTTCAACCGTCTCTCTGTTATGGTGCAAAAGTTTTGCAATACATATCAAATCACATCAACTATGGGACACCCTTTAACTTATAATTATAAATATTTAATTTCTGATTATAAATATTGGACATTTTGTCCAATTTACAAGTGATTGTCTACAATGGTTCAAATGGTTCATATATTTAAATTGACGTCACATATGGGGACACCCTTTATTTTTTAAGTTTATTTTTTTATTAATTTCTGTTTTTGGCAGCTATAGTAATAAGCAGTTTTTTTAAATTTTAAAAGGGTGCCCTTTACGGTTCATAATACACGTAAAAAACACGTATGTTGTACGTGTTGTACACGTGTTGTACACGTAAAAAACACGTATGTTGTACGTGTACAACACGTGTACAACACGTACAACATACGTGTTTTTTACGTGTATTATGAACCGTAAACCGTACCCTTTAATTTTCAAAATTCTGAACTTCTTTTAAAATGGGACCAATCTGTAAGCATTTCCTTTCTAATAAATTTTTAAAATCGGTTCAGAAATGACTGAGTTATGCGGGCACAAACATAAAAAAAGCAACAATCAGACGAATTGATAACCTCCTTCTTTTTTTGAAGTCGGTTTAAAATAACAAAGTCTTCCGTCAAAAAAAAAAACATATACATATGTAATGTCTCGAATTGTTTTAAAATAAATTTCTACATTTTTATTTTTTCAATTTAGAAAAAATAAATTTATTTTAAGAAGTGTACTTTTCCGTTGGTCGGAGCAAGCGAAAAATCGCCAAATAAAATTGAAATTTTGTGTAACGGAGTGCGGTGTTGGTCATTCCCAGAAGCAAAAATCATTGTGCCCGACCGATGGCCGGCTTTAGTCATTGGCGTAGAAAAGCAATTAAGAAATTTAAAAAATTGTACTACATATTTATTTTAAGAATATTCTTCAATAAAAATCGTTTTGCCCAAAAAAAAAAACAAAATTGATATCCTACGCTGTCTTTTTAGTAAGCGAAGCCGGTGTTGATCATCCCATTAAGGACAAAGTCTAAGCATTATGTAAAAGGCCGGCTGTGCAAAATATCCTTATCAAGCGACAGTTTTGTCATTCTCTTCGCTTGTCCAAATTGTTTGCGTTTGGTTAACTCTTTTATCTCTGGAACTCATGAAATTTGCGAAGAAGTCATATTACTGTGGCCACTATAACAACAAATACAAAAAATTAAAGGGTGCTCTGATGCGTATATATAATTATTTTTTGAACCGTAATAGGCAGATATTTGAAATTTACACAGAGTATTTAGAACTATGTTCGCTGTATTAACAAGTATGAAAATTAAAAGGTGCTCCGATAGTGACGTGATTTTCACGTATATAGGCTTATTTTTGAACCGTTATAGGTAGACTCTTTGAAATTTGCACAGAAGGTATATATGTACTATGACCGACGTAATAATAAATACTAAAAATTAAAGGGTGTTCCGATATTTTAAAGTACATATGTGGATTTATTTTTTAACGATAATATACGAGTACATTAATTTGAAATTTACACAGCATATTCAAAACTATGTTCGCTAAATTAAAAAGTATATAAAAACTAAGGGTATATCGATAGCGATGTGATTTTTAAGTATAGGTATAGACTTTATTTTTGAACCGTAATATGCATCCGTTTGAAATTTGCAAATACTATGTTCGCTATATTAACAAATATAACAAATAAAATTAAGAACTAAAGTGTGTTTTTATAGTGAAGGGATTTTCATAAATATGGCTTTACTTTTGAACCATAATAGGAATCTTTTGAAATCTATACAAAAGGTATATTGCTATTGACTAAATATTAGAGGGTGTTCCGCTAGCGACGTGATTTAAAGTTTTTAAAATCAAGTAATAAAAACAGAAAATTAAATATTAAAGGGACTACATAAAAGACATAAAAAAAATCATATCTTGTAATTTTAAAGTTATATTGAACATAGTACGGGACTTTGCGTATGTGAGTCATTAAGAATTTATGTCAAATTAAAATCACTAAACCATGTGATAGGTCTGTAGTCGGAACCGATGTTCGTTCGGTACAGTTGTAGCAAATTTGGTAAAATCGAGACTTTAGTGGTACACTGGTACACATTAGATTGTTTTGCCATAATTTTAATATATTGACTAGCAGTGCCCGCCACTTCTTCAGCGTCCTTATACTATTTTTTACGATTTTGCTTTGAGTGTATTCCACACCAAATTTTAAGACACTCATTATTATAATGCTTTATATATGGTACCCATTCCCGGGTAATTACTTAGGAACATAGGCTCTATATAAAATTCTAAAATTTATATATAATTCTATAATTATTGTAGAGTTTTGTAAATAGTGTTTAAAATATCCCGCTTTCAAAAATAAAAGGTGATGTCACTACTTTTTCTCTATTTTGTCTTGGAAATTAGATATTTTTGCGAAATATTTGAACAAGGTAACTCCTCATAAAATTTTATCAAAATTCAGGCAGACTTACTGAAAGTTATAGTTTTTTACACATATGTATGTACAATGTAATTTTTTGTAGCGTATTTTTGTTTTTGTTACAAATAAATGTACTATATTACCATTACTTTTGTTTTGTTATTAAAATAAAATATAAAAATAAAAAAATAAAAAAAAATTTTGGCCCTATCAACGGTATTATAAATCTTGTAATTGGCCCTAAATAAAAAAGATCAAAATACATCACTGATACATACATATGCATTAGGCTGTAACGTTGGTATATGGCAGAAAATAAATGTTTGTATTACCCGTTCAAATAGTGATAAAAATTTGTCTTTTTAACCGACTTCAAAAAAAGAAGGAGGTTATCAATTCGTCTGAATGTTGCTTTTTTTATTTTTGTGCCCGCAGAACTCAGTCATTTCTGAACCGATTTTAAAAATTTTTTCTTCATTAGAAAGGAAATGCTTACAGATTGGTCCCATTTAAAAAAAAGAATTTTGAAAATTAAAGGGTGTCCCCATACAACATACGTGTTTTTTACGTGTATTATGAACCGTAAAGGGCACACTTTTAAAATTAAAAAAAAACTGGATATCACTATAGCTGCCAATAACAGAAATTAATAAAAAAATAAACTTAAAAATTAAAGGGTGTCCCCATATGTGACGTCAATTCAAATATATGAACCATTTGAACCATTGTAGACTTGAAAATTCGACAGAATATCCAATATTTATAATCAGAAATTAAATATTTATAATTAGAAGTTAAAGGGTGTCCCAATAGTTGATGTATATTGCAAAACTTTTGAACCGTAACAGAACGACGGTTGAAATTTACAAAGAACCTGTAATTCTAAGTCCGTTATATCATCAAGTATATAATTTAAATTTGGAAACTAAAGGGTGTCCCCATAATTGATGTAATTTTACCAATCTAGCCCTATCTTTTAAACCGTTATAGACAAACACTAGAAAATTAGACAGAATCTCCACTACTATGTCCCGTGTAATAACATTTATAAATATTTAAAATTATAAAGGGTGTCTCAATAGTTAATGTAAATTGATACATATGGCTAAACTTTTCAACCGTTTTAAACAGACATTTGAAATTTACAAAGAATCTGTCCTTTAAAATAAGTGTTTAATTTAAAATTTTACATTAAAGGGTGTCCCCTAGGTGATATTGTTTAACCTATATGGCCATATCTTTGGAACCGTTACTTTTTATTATAATAATAAGTGTAAAAAAATAAAGGGTGTCCTCATATCTGATGTAATTTGTCGTATATGGCTTTATCTGCTGAACCGTTATGGATAGACATTTGAATATACGGAACGTATAAAACTATGTCCGTTATTAGAGCAACAAGTATAAAAGTATTTGATTTGGGTACTATTTCTTACAGATTACTTCGTTTTAAATTTTTAGTTTAGAATTGATGAACATATATTTGTTTTGTAGTCGGTTTTTTTTGCAAGAATTATTTTGTGAGAAGTTATTCTACAAAGTTTTATTGTGATTGAACCACATGTTGAGGTGCCGTAGAAACCTTGAACATATTTTTTTGTCTTTAAATCTCATATAGTTATATTTTTTATTTTATTGGTGGACAAAATTCTGTCCTACTCAAAAAATCGTTTCAAAATGGAGTTGTAGGTGCCACGCTATTATACGAAAAGAGATTTTGCAAGTCTGATCGCATGGAAAAAAATATTTTATAAAGAAGTGCATTCATTTTTAAATGTTTTTTATGTGTCAAGCTTTTTCATTGTTTTATTTATAAATGTGATTATTATTAATTTATTACGAAGTCCCTTTGAAAAAGTCAACAAAAAATTTACGAAACGTCAGGGGGAAAAATGTAATACCATTGTTTAACTTTTATTTAAAATAATAAGGACCAATTAGCTTACATTAACAATTAAAATAAATATTTTATGAATTTTTTTCAAAAGATTATCAAATCGTACACATCTGTCAAAAAGTCTGTCGCACAAATGCACTTCCAATCCACACAATCATACTTTTTAAGCTAACATGTCGTTTTTACAGATCTAATGAGAGAGTATGTAATTTTTGACAGATCGAATGACTGAGTATGATAGTGAATCATGGCAGTTAACTTCAAATAATTTTTTTTTCGTTGTATACTTTTTTCTTTACAATAACAAACATTTATAATCAGTTGCTATCCCTGACCAGGGGGGTTACTGCGTATTTCGATTCGAAAGAAAAATTGTTCGAAACACAATGTAAGAGACAAGGTATATTTATTTTACTAGGTAGTGGCGTCCCTACAACAAATACAACAATACAAGAACAACATGGCATTTTGTTGTTGCTTTGTAGTTCGAAATGTCAAAAAACATAGGACAAAATTGAGAAGGCCTGTATGTGTTTTATTGCCTTTTCACTTCTACACTATAAAATTTCTGAACACATACAACTTTTGACATGTCGAACTACTAAATCAGCTGGGCGGACGACACTACCTAGTAAGATAAATATACCTTGGTAAGAGACATACAAATTCGAATGATTTTTCTTTCGAATCGAAAAACGCAGTATACCATTAGAACTACGAAAAATTGTAACAATGTTGCTTTATATTCATAGCGTTTCCTAATTATAAAAATAATCGATTAAATTTTCCAACAAAAAAAAAACAAGAGCAAAATGTGTGGTTAATTTTAAATCTCCTTAAACTTAGCAAAATCACAAAAACTCAGAAAATCAGACAAAAAAAGTTTAAACAATAAATGTAAATGCATATTTTGCAATAAGCCTTTTCATAGAAAAATGGTCTTTAAAAAGAAATGAATGAGAGAAAGAAAAGTCTCTATTGCAAATTTAATGTTTTATTTAAAGACACGTAAAGTTGACATTCATTATCATTTAAAAATGTTCAATTTAATAGATTTGGGAGGTTTTTCTTTATACTAGTAGTTAAAATACTATTATGTACCTTCTTATATATATATATATTTCTACATATTTTCTCATTTACAATATTAAGGATTTGTTGTTGTTTCATTGTCTGGTTATGTGAAGGTGGTTTGAAAATTTCCAATTGTTTCCACATGTTAAACGTGCAACACATTTTAAGGTGCTAAAAATGATTTTTCGGTATTTTCATTTTCTTTGTAGTATCACGTTTATTTGATTTTATAGAAGAACCTTTCTGGGTAAATAAATGAAATACAGCAGCAAATAAATAGTTTTGCTTACATACATACATACATACATACATACATACAGTGATGTTCCATAAAATAGAGCCAGTTTCACACATTCTACATTTTACTGTGGTTAATTCACTTGAAGAAACTTTGTGGTCCGACGAATCAAAACTAATTTTATTTAACTCTGACAAGCAGCCATTGTGTACGAAGGCCACCAAACACCAAACGTCTTCCTCAATACACCATAAAGACCATTAAACACGGTGGCGGAAATATTATGGTGTGGGGGTATTTTCATATATTGGAACTGGGTCTACCGTACGAGTGGAAGAAAGAATGGATGCTATTTTTTACACAAATCTGCTTTACCCCCGGGGGTTCCAATTGTCACTGCAGGAATATGGCAAATGCTTTGACGCGGTCCACTCGGGGAAAATAGGGGCACCAGACGCTAGGGTTCCTAGAGCCCAAATCTGGAAGAAAAGGTCTGTGAGTAAAATCACGGGTGCTCTTCGAGGCCCGACCAGTGCCCAAAGGACTGGTACCACGGGAATCGGTGGCCCCACAGAGAGCCTATCCTCTCTGTGACCGGTTATTGGTGAGGTCCTCTTCGGGGGTAAACGTGGTGGTTGTGGTTTAAGATCGATTAAGTAGGTAAGGTGCAAGGTCGATCAAGTGTGCTGTTGCACTCTCAACAGACGGAGTTTGGATAGTCTCCAAACCCCTAAGCAAGAGGTTATAATGTGGATCTAGGCTTGCCTTGGAAAGGCTTGCATATTATATAAATTGCTACTCATTGTGACTGTATCACACACAAAAAGCGATTGGTGGCAATCGTAAAGTGTTGTTATACTACACAATGGGGGCGCTAGTCTACGCCTAAGTTTCACTCGGTGGTAAGACCACCGTGAGGTTAGGCCGAGTAGGCAGCTACTCACGATAATCTTGTTCCACACAAATCTGCTTAACAGATATGTGATGGGTTACGCAGAAAAAGAAATGCCGCTGAAGGTTTGTAAAGAAAGACGAGTTGTTATCGCTTACGAACCTGCTTACGTATGACATGATGTTTGTTCGCTATGTCCCACTTAGTAGCATTTCCTTTTAAGCGCTCAATACAGCGCAGTATAGATGTTCTAAAATCATTCGTAACTCGTCGTTACTCCTCCTAAATTCAAAATTTGTTTATCTCTGCCTTACAGTTGTTCTTTTTAGTATGCACTAATGTAAGGCGAAATGTAAAAAATTCGTTGTTTTTTTTGAAAACTTAACATTTTATGTCATACAAAATTGCAATTATTTATGCAAAATATTTGTGCTTACTATTAAGAGATTTTGTATGGCAGGAAAAGATTTTACTGCTTCCAAAAACCCAATTTTTTTTTGCTGGGTAATAAAGATCACTTGTGGGCATTAGTTAAAGGAGCATGGCGTAATATTCCAATTGAGACATGCCAAAAACTCGTTGACTCTATGCCAAAACGGTGCTTACCCGTTATCAAAAATAAATTATATTCCACTTAGTACTAAGGTAATAAAGATAATTAAAGTATATTATTCTATTCATCTTTTGGAATTTTGTGTTTTTTTAGATAATTGAAGTGGATGGCTCTATTTTTTTGCACACTTAAAAACTTGAATTTTTAATGTTTTTACGTATATATTTCATTTTAAGTTTTTTTTTTTATCAAAACCAGTCTATAGTAATTTAGTTGGGCAGATGTTCGGTCTCACAAAAATAAAAACCTTAAAATGTTTTATGAAGATTAAGTATGTTTTTTTCTTTTTCGAAATATGTGGTAAAAGGTGTCTCTATTTTATGGAACACCACTGTATATATGTATATACAGAAATAAATTTTCTCGATAGAGCTAACTACCTTCTGACTCTTATTTCAATCTTTTTTTCATTCACTAATAAATACATTGATTCTTCATGAGTTTTCATGAGATCGGACTTTACGTGTATATTTTAGTGTTCATAACTTATGTATATATGAACTCATAACATGGAATTTGGCTCAACTTATTGATCGGCATATCTGCATTCCAACATGAAACGATATTTGTCAAAAGATTTGCATTTACACGCATACAAGATCCATGTAACTCAAGAATTAAAGCAAAGAGGCCATCAACCGCGTCTTATTTATTTAATAAATGTTACAATACAATTACACATTATATTTAAATTAATTTACCGAATTTTGTAACGAAGACCTTCACTCGTTGTAGTAGAACACCCAGAGTCTTTGGTAGGAATCCAAATCCAACACCCCCATTCTGATAGACTAGCACACTACCTACTAGCCTACCGGGGCACCCCAACTGCGTCTTATAAATGTCAAATTCATGCGTTAATGTTTTTCGATTAAAATTTTATTCAACAGAGTTAAAAAAGTTGGCTCGTTTGAGAAACGTCGTCGTGAGGATCGTAACTGTCTGGATTACCGTGTGGTCTAAAGGAGTAACTAATCAATAATTTTCTAAAGATAATGCAGAAAATGCTTTTACAGTCAATGGTGTGCGCTATCCGAACTTGAAAATCTGCTCGAAAATGTGGATATTGTGAATATCTAGTTTACATAAGACGATGCATAATAAAAGCAATAACTAACGCGCTAACGCTCAACCAATTTCTAGGTCGAAACATTTGTCTTCAAGATTGTCTAATATACATACATATATAGCAGTGTTGTCAAAAAATTGACCTGTAAAATCTTAAAAATTGGCCTAAAAAATCTGCAAAATTTGGATAAAATTGAGAAAATTATTACCAAATCACGTAAAATATAATGAAACAAAAAATATTCAGAATCATTTATTAATATTCAACAGAAAAATATCTTTACATAACGACATTATTTGAGACCACCCAAAGTCTTTGGCGGGAATCGAAGCCGCAACCCTCAGACTGTAAAAAAATATAAAGCAAATAATTTTAAAAATATAATCTGTGAATCAATAAATTTCGCAAACATTTTTACAAAAGCTTAGCAAGGTATTAGTGTCAACTTTTTAAAATCAAGTGATTTAAGCTCTCCAAATTCGGAGTCAATTGGTTGAATAACTTAATTTTAGTTGTATCTTCTACGTTTTCCACTAATGCAAAATAAATCGTTGATGGTTCGTATAGATCTACTAAAGCCCTTTTCACACTATTATACTGAGTATTAAGACTTGTCAAATATTTAAATCCAATGAGAAAGTGTGATAGTGTGAAAGCAGTATGTTATCAAAATGTGAAATAATACGGAAAGAAATTTAACATCCCATAATACCAAACCATTTTTAGAAAATTTTCTAAACGATAACATTTTTCATTGTATCAGGTTTGTGTTTTTTTTAAAGCAAAGAACCAAGCTGAGTGAGTCGCCGCCGCCGATAATATTTTTTCTTTGTAAGCACCTGCCTTAAATTGCCATCAGTCTTAACGCCTACATATGTATGTACTTTGTTTCTGCCATGCCTAGAAATTGTTGGATGTACGTATTATTTTTTTTTGTTTTTTATTATTTTTATTAACCGAAAACTTGCACGGCCAAACAAACTTAAGACCCGGCACCTCTGCCGTCCACATAAAATTGCTCAGCCGACGCCGTTCAATGTCTCGTCTCGGCTTGTTCCTTTGCTGATATTTTTCATTTTATTTGAAGTGTGATAGTGTGAAAACGAAATGTTATGTTACGTTAGAATTTTTGACGATCACACAATTCTCATTGGATTTCTATCTTACAAAATCCAATGAAAATCTTAATACTCAGTATTATAGTGTGAAAGGGGCTTAAACAGTACACAACGTCTAACAATCTTTGAATTTCATTAAATTGTCAACGGTAAAATTTCAAAGTTTGAAGAATTTTTATTCAAGTAAATGAAGTTGACAAAGATCAAAAAGAGAGAGTGTGACCTAAACATAGTCGTATCATAAAATCTCCAATTTGAGGAAGAAAATCGGCAAATCTCACCTAGCCAATTCTACGATGAAAAATCAGCAAAATGCAGAAAAATTAGCAAATCTGGCAACAGTGATATATAGCTGTTTGATTTGCTTCATCTGCTGTAAACGGTCTGTTTAAAGAATTTATCTGCAATTTTCTAAATTTATTACAATAATTTTGAAAATTTTTCTAAATTGTTTTAGCCACTGAGAGTTTTAACGCGAAGCATAAACGTAAGCTAATAATTTAAAAAAAAAATTATATTCGGAATTGTATTATATAACATTATTTATTACTGAACAGGCATAATTCTTCCTTTATTTATTAAATACATATTTTATGAAAGAATAATAAAAGATTTATTTTCAAAAATTATAATAATACAAACAGATTACTAAGGGGATAGCATATCCATATAACCATCTCGCTGGTGCTTAACGAGATCGTCAGTGGATTTTGCAAACTTAACAAAATTTTTGTGATTCCACTATAGGTTACCTTTTTCTCCAGAAATATCTTATTTTTAAGAGAAAGTGGAGAAAAAGCAGTGAAAATAAGCCGATTTTTTTTACCGATTTAAAGGTACTGCTTACTTTAAGGCATCTTTTATTTTTGAAAGCAATATTTTTTAAGCAATGTTGCGCAACAGATAGCGCTGTCTATCTTTTACAGAGCTTTACAATCATTTTATAGAATTTTATCCAGGGATAGGTACCTTTACATAAAGTAAATACGTAAAAGTCTTAAAATTTGGTGTGAATTATTTTCAAAGCAAAATCAAACAAAATGTTGTCAGGACGCACACAACGTGTGCGGGCACAGCTAATAAAAACTAAAAATTGACAAAATTACAGCATTTTGAATTGGTAAAGATTCGAGCGTAGACCCCTGTATAAAACAAAGTTAATTATTTCACTATTTAAAATGACCTTGAACTTGAAACCTCTAAGACTTTTCTCAAATTATATGTATTTGTACATGCAACGCAGTTACATACTTCCCTATGTACATACATACATACATATGTACACATGTTTAACATCACACCTTGTTTTCTCTCTAAAAAAAACTACAATAAAAACAGTAGCAAAATTTCCTAAAGCATTTAAAATATGAATTTACTTATGTAATACATAGTAATTGTGTTAAAAACAAAGAAATTATTTAAAATAAAAATCTCTTATTGTATGAAACAGTATAAGAATGCCATTACTATCACTATAATTACATACCAACAAACAAACCTGTATCTTATGTAAACGCAGATACATATATCATACAAACATATGTACATATCTATGCACAAGTAAATTATTATGTATATACTCTTATAAATGAAATTATGGGAGTATATAAAACAAACATTTCTCTTTTTTGGAACGTGATCTTTTATAAAAAACGTGACTTTATATTGATTTTTTTATAAAGCCATACATATACATATGTATTTATAAGCATGCATGTATATTTTCTATTCTATTTTATATGCAAGCTTTTTGTAATTTTTGTTTTTAAATTTTAAAGTAGAATAAATGCAGTAACCATGTTATGACTAGACAAAACTTTGTATAAAAAACTATAAAAAAAAATGCAGTTTAAGAAGGACATTTTAAGTGGGTTAAATGTTAATTTTGCAAATGGATGAATTTATATACAAACTGGGAGTGAATTTACTTATACAAACAACTTTTGCCAGAGACCCCGACATCCAAATCTTTAAGTTTTCAATTTAAAAAAAATAATCAATAACTCTATTGAATTTAATAAATTAATTGAATTAAATTTAATAAATAACACTGTCCAACAGCATTTTTGTAACAGAATAGCGACCCTATAATTCTGAAAGGGTATGTTGAGTAGATAATTATTGTAGAACAAACTTATGATCCACCACGTCTGAGTTTTTTTTTTACAGTGGGTCAAAGTTTTCATTTTTTGGTCGAAGGAAGCATTATACTATATGAAAAAAATGCTGTAAGTTAATGTCTGAGAGAATTCTTATGGTCAGAGTTGTATTGTGGAATTGTATGAGGATTATTTTTGTGGAAGATCTTAACCCTCTAACTGGTCTCTTTATGGGTCAATTTGACCCTTTTTTCGAGAAAATCAAAAAATATCCTTTAAAAAAGGACATTTAAGGATTGAAATATTCTACGAAAATGTTTGCCGGAAAATTTCAGTGGGGTCACCATAGATACCATTGTTGTAAATAAAGCCTTTTACGATTAATTGGCAAAATTACACGCAAACTTCTATAAAAAATTATAATTTTGTTTGGCCCGGCCGAACTGGACGCCGTTTTTACCTGTTTTGTATATGTTGGTGTATAATTTTACTAATTAAGCGTAAAGAGCTTTATTTACAACAATGGTGTCTGGTGAGAGAATTCTTATGGTCAGAGTTGTATTGTAGAATTGTATGAGGATTATTTTTGTGGAAGATCTTAACCCTCTAACTGGTCTCTTTATGGGTCAATTTGACCCTTTTTTCGAGAAAATCAAAAAATATCCTTAAAAAAAGGACATATAAGGATTAAAATATTCTACGAAAATGTTTGCCGGAAAATTTCAGTGGGGGTCACCATAGACACCATTGTTGTAAATAAAGCCTTTTACGATTAATTGGCAAAATTACACGCAAACTTCTATAAAAAAATTATAATTTTGTTTGGCCCGGCCGAACTTGACGCCGTTTTTACCTGTTTTGTATATGTTGGTGTATAATTTTACTAATTAAGCGTAAAGAGCTTTATTTACAACAATGGTGTCTGGTGACCGCAGAGTGTTGCCAAGCCAAATTTTTTTTTAGCAAATTCAGAGAGAACGAGGCTTTATAATTGGCTAATATTCTTAACTGTTTTTAACTATCTTAGAAACAAAAATGTAGAAGAAAATATACATTCTGCACTGCTCCTATGGACAATCTATCAAAAAAAAAAAAAAAAAAAAAAAATCAAGCGAATACGTTGAGTTTAAGTCCGTTAAAATGGTTCTTAACTTTTTTCACTCGCCTATTTATAGTTATATAGATTAATTAAAATCGTCTCTTACATAGTAATACACTGCGCGTCATCAAGTTAGCGCCCCCTCATTTGTTTTTGTTTATTTCTAGTTTCCAGAGCCAAAAGTTTTAAGAAACCCTTTAATTTTAGGTTTTATTTTTTATTGATTTTTATTATTGTAAGCTATAATGATATGCACTTTGTTAAAATTTAAAATTCGGGCCCTTTACGGTTCAAAAGGTCGTTAAAACAGGCTGTAATATAAAATAAAAAAATATTATGTAAAATTGATTTTAAGTAGTTGTATGTAGATTTTATTGGGTACTACAACTGTACAAATTTAAAAACTCGACCGAATTATATAGTTTTCTTTTTTTTTTTTTTTTAACAATATATAAGTATAATATCAGCAAAAACGTATTAGACAAATTTTAAGTTCATTTTTGTCTGTCATGAAATTGTCTAACAACATTTTTATTAGAAAGAACGAAGGTTACTTCCTGATATATTTATGTATTTATGTATACAAATACATGTAAAATTGTATACTCTAACATAATTTCAAATACATTTACATATACATACATATGCATGTAAAATTAAAAAGGTGTGTGTGTTTTATATGTTCATAAAAATATTTAAAATTTTTACGTAAAAATCACGTACTAAAAATATAACTAAAAACAAAGTAATGAAAAAACAACACCACGAAAGTCTGCCGATAAAGGTGTTGTAATTTTGTTGTTCTTATTGCTACTTTTTATTATTTTATATCGACATATTACTCGAATTAAATAGTAAATTTTAAGTTGGTGGTAGTAACAGAAATATAAAATATTTGAAAAAGTAGATTTATAATTAATTTATAATTAATTAATTAATTTATAATTAATGTTATATTATACATATTTATATTAAAATTATGAATAAAAATATTATTTCATAAATTACACTGATCTAACTCCCATTGGAGCATAGGGCGCAAATTATTAATTCGTTAGCAAATTAGATTTCAGGAGACGTGAAGGGCTGCTATCTGCGCGTCCAATCCGACGGTGCAACCATGTTTCAGCGAAATCTGCCTATTTTCCTAACTAACTAGCTAGCTTTAAAGCGGATGCCACAAAGCCATTGTCCGCCGAATACTTGATCATAGACCAGAAGTAGTCAGTTCACAAAGGAATCGCCCCGGCCACTCCCAAGTGAGTGACAATCAGAAACTTTCCACCTTTGCGGAAAGTTCCCATTCCCCAAAAATTAGAATATGGTTTCCATATTTTTTCTATGTGACCGCGCACAGAGAAATTGCAGTAAAATTCACTGGAGAACCAAATGGGAGTGGCTCCGCCGAAACCTAATTCGTGTCAAAAATTTGTTTTTCCTACAAGTATGCCTGTCGAGTGCAGAAAAAAATATAAAATTTTTTTAAAACTTTGAAGTCTTTCAGTGTACCGTTTTAAAGGGTTAATTATTTTTTTTAACTGGTGTAAAATTTTGTGAGAAATTGAATGGACGTGGTCCCAGAACACCTCAAAGTGTTTCTTAGGTCAAAAAGTTGGTTTTTCAGTGTTTAATTTCAGTACCGGTAAACACCAAAAAAGGGGGTCATAATCAGTTAATTCGGAGTGGACAGTTATGGTTATTTAGAAAATACTCTTTAAACGGCTCTCCTGTAATATTTACTTTTTACCCTTAGATACCTTTCTATTTGCGCTGGCATTAAAATCAGATACCTTCACTTACGTGTGAATTAAATCAAGATTTGTGCATCAATTTTAATGACATCTAAGAGAAATGATAAAAACTTTTAATTTTTTACTTTTTCAATTTCTTATAAATCTTTATTTAAAAAGAAAAAATTTCTTAATTTTGTATGAAAAATATTCTCCACTAATTTGAGAATAATTCACAAACTGTTGAACTTACAAAAAAGTGTGTTGGAATAATTTAATCCTTAAGATTCTGGTGGTCTATTTATCGCAAGCGGATGAAGCTGTCTTGAGTTATGATAAAATATATACTAATGTGAATGCTTGATTATGTGACTAGAATTGTTACGCCCCTTAAACAAATCCCAACGGGATGGAAAAATCTGAAAGCAGAATTTCCCTGCAGAACAGTGTTCTTAGTATTTTGAAAATATTACTCAAGTTATTTATTTGTGTTGCATAGTTATTTGCATTACAGCTTTAATTATTAAATAGACTTATTTTTAATTTTTCATGACTGGAATCATCCCAAAAAACAGTATTAATTGTTCAACAATTTCAACAAAGCATGCAATAGTTTTGTGTTGTATCTAGGGTTTGGGAAAAAAATTCTCGAACGAGAATTCCCAGGAAACAATGTCACCGCTTTTCCAGGAAATAAGCCGATATTTTCCCGGAAAACTAAAAAGTTTCATAGTTATTAATGTAAAAAAATATGTGATAAAACTTTACGCAGCACAACTGTTCAACAGATTAATCTCCTCATTCAAATCTATAAAACCTAAAGAAAAAAAAAATACGAGTTATATTAAGAAAAGACACCGAAAATCACTGAAAGTAAAAGGTTAAAAACGCTTTTATCTTTTTATCGCTGGAAATTTTACAATTAATATAAACACAATATCTAGTGATTTGCTCAAGCTCTAAAGACATATTTTGTAAAAGAAATAATTAATTAAATACTTTTTATGGTCACTTTTGTGATCACTTAAAAATTCACAAAAATTAACTTTTAATTAAAAAAATCGATTATTTATATGAAAAGCTAAAAACTCATTTTCTAGCTAAACTAAGCGTCCTACAGCCAAAAGGACAAAAATCTGTGATCACTTATAAAATTCACAAAAATGGACTTTTTATTAAAACAAAATCGATTTTTTATAATAAAAACTAAAAATTCATTTTCTAGCTAAACTAAGCGTCCTACAGCCAAAAGGACAAAAATCTGTGATCACTTATAAAATTCACAAAAATGGACTTTTTATTAAAAAAATTTGATTTTTTAAATGAAAAACTTTAAACACATTTTCTAGCTAAACTAAGCGTCCTACAGCCAGAAGGACAAAAATCTGAGATCACTTATAAAATTCACAAAAATGGACTTTTTATTAAAAAAAAATTGATTTTTTATATGAAAAACTAAAAACCCATTTTCTGGCTAAAATAAGCGTCCTAGAGCCAAAAGGGAAAAAATCTGTGATCACTTATAAAATTCACAAAAATGAACTTTTTATTAAAAAAAAATCGATTATTTATATGAAAAACTAAAAACTCATTTTCTAGCTAAACTAAGCGTCCTACAGCCAAAAGGACAAAACTCTGTGATCACTTATAAAATTCACAAAAATGGACTTTTTATTAAAAAAAATCGATTTTTTATATGAAAAACTAAAAATTCATTTTCTAGCTAAACTAAGCGTCCTACAGCCAAAAGGACAAAAATCTGTGATCACTTAAAAAATTCACAAAAATGGACTTTTTATTAAAAAAAAATCGATTATTTATATGAAAAACTAAAAACTCATTTTCTAGCTAAACTAAGCGTCCTACAGCCAAAAGGACAAAAATCTGTGATCACTTAAAAAATTCACAAAAATGGACTTTTTATTAAAAATGATTTTTTAAATGAAAAACTTTAAACTCATTTTCTAGCTAAACTAAGCGTCCTACAGCCAAAAGGACAAAAATATCTGATCACTTATAAAATTCACAAAAATTGACTTTTTATTAAAAAAAAATCGACTTTTTATATGAAAATCCAAAAACTCATTTTCTAGCTAAACTAAGCGTCCTACCACCAAAAGGCTGTTGTTAATTTAAAAGTAGAGAAAAAACATAAAAACCACAAAAGGAATGTAATAAAATAAAAATATTAAATTGATACAAAAAATTAAAAAAAACTCTTTAAATTGTTAATTCAATCAATTTATTATAAAAATGAAAACAAAGATCTCTCAAGTGTTTTCGAAACACGTTCCCTTAGCTCAAATTTAAAATCACGTAATTTTAAAAATCCTTGTTTAAAAAAATACCTGTTAAGTAGTTTCAATTTATTTAAAAAAAAAACTCATTTTTAAGAACTGACCTGGTATTAATATATATTTTGTAATTCTAATCCCAGAATTTTTCAAGTTTTTTTAACTCATGATATTCAGTGACTTTTTTGTTTGTTTGTTTTTATAAAACTATTAATATTTACATATTCTTTTAGTAAATAAATTTAATTTTATTATAGTTAATTTTATTATATTTAAATAAATTAAATAAATTTGTTTAAGAATTTATTTTTTCCCGGGAATGTAATTTTTCCCCGTTTCCGGGAAAAAAGTCCGGTAAATCCCAAGCCCTAGTTGTAACTAATCTTATGGCATTTTCTTTTCTGAAAAAAATTTGGCATATATTTTACACTTATTAAATTTTCGTGTTCTTTTCTACAAATAATTCTTGCAAAAAAAACCGACTACAAAACAAATATAAGTGCATCAATTCTCAACTAAAAATTTAAATGGAAGTTATCTGTAAAAACTAATACCCAAATCAAATACTTTTATACTTGTTGCTTTAACGAACATAGTTTTATACGTTCTGTACATTCAAATGTTTATCCATAACGGTTCAGCAGATAAAGCCATATCCGACAAATTACATCAGATATGAGGACACCCAAAGATATGGCCATATAGGTTAAACAATATCACCTAGGGGATACCCTTTAATGTATAATTTTAAATTAAACACTTATTTTAAAGGACAGATTCTTTGTAAATTTCAAATGTCTGTCTAAAACCGTTAAAAACTTTGGCCGTATGTATCAATTTACATCAACTATTGAGACACCCTTTATAATTTTAAATATTTATAAAAGTTATTATACGGGACATATTAGTGGAGATTCTGACTAATTTTCAAGTGTTTGTCTGTAACGGTTCAAAAGATAGGGCTAGATAGGTAAAATTACATAAATTATGGGGACACCCTTTAGTTTCCAAATTTAAATTATATACTTGATGTTATAACGGACTTAGAATTATAGGTTCTTTGTAAATTTTAACCGTCTCTCTGTTACGGTTCAAAAGTTTTGCAATATACATCAACTATTCGGACACCCTTTAACTTCTAATTATAAATATTTAATTTCTGATTATAAATGTTGGACATACTGTTCAATTTTTAAGAGATTGTCTGCAATGGTTCTAATGGTTCATATATTTAAATTGACGTCACATATGGGGACACCCTTTAATTTTTAAGTTTATTTTTTTTAACGAGTGATTTTTTAAGAGCTTGAGAACTTTTTTTTTTAAAAAAACGCATAAAATTTGCAAAATCTCATCGGTTCTTTATTTGAAACGTTAGATTGGTCCATGACATTTACTTTTTGAAGATAATTTCATTTAAATGTTGACCGCGGCTGCGTCTTAGGTGGTCCATTCGGAAAGTCCAATTTTGGGCAACTTTTTCGAGCATTTCGGCCGGAATAGCCCGAATTTCTTCGGAAATGTTGTCTTCCAAAGCTGGAATAGTTGCTGGCTTATTTCTGTAGACTTTAGACTTGACGTAGCCCCACAAAAAATAGTCTAAAGGCGTCAAATCGCATGATCTTGGTGGCCAACTTACCGGTCCATTTCTTGAGATGAATTGTTCTCCGAAGTTTTCCCTCAAAATGGCCATAGAATCGCGAGCTGTGTGGCATGTAGCGCCATCTTGTTGAAACCACATGTCAACCAAGTTCAGTTGTTCCATTTTTGGCAACAAAAAGTTTGTTAGCATCGAACGATAGCGATCGCCATTCACCGTAACGTTGCGTCCAACAGCATCTTTGAAAAAATACGGTCCAATGATTCCACCAGCGTACAAACCACACCAAACAGTGCATTTTTCGGGATGCATGGGCAGTTCTTGAACGGCTTCTGGTTGCTCTTCACTCCAAATGCGGCAATTTTGCTTATTTACGTAGCCATTCAACCAGAAATGAGCCTCATCGCTGAACAAAATTTGTCACATTTGAACATTTCGAACCGAACACTGATTTTGGTAATAAAATTCAATGATTTGCAAGCGTTGCTCGTTAGTAAGTCTATTCATGATGAAATGTCAAAGCATACTGAGCATCTTTCTCTTTGGCACCATGTCTGAAATCTCACGTGATCTGTCAAATACTAATGCATGAAAATCCTAACCTCAAAAAAATCACCCATTATTAATTTCTAATAAAGGGTGCCCTTTACGGTTCATAATACACGTAAAAAACACGTATGTTGTATGGGGACACCCTTTAATTTTCAAAATTATGAACTTCTTTTAAAATGGGACCAATCTGTAAGCATTTCCTTTCTAATAAAGAAAAAATTTTTAAAATCGGTTCAGAAATGACTGAGTTATGCGGGCACAAACATAAAAAAAGCAACATTCAGACGAATTGATAACCTCCTTCTTTTTTTGAAGTCGGTTAAAAATATCAGAGTGTGAATTAAACATCATGTTCTTTTCTAAATATGTATGTATGTCGCACCAAAACCAGATAAATATGCTACATTTTTTACACTCAACTTTTATTCAGGGTGAGATATTGCCCTTTTTTATTTATTTTATAAATATTTTTTTTTTATTGAAAGCAAGATTTTTATTTTGAATTAACATTTTTATGTGAATAAATATTTTAGTTTATTCGTCACATATACATTAATGTTAAATATAATATCAGTTTGCTTTTGTGTTCTTTTGAAATCATAAAAAGGATCACACTTTTCAAGGGCTGGGTTATCCATAAAAAGTATTATTACCTATTAATAAGGCAAAATATTTTTTCAGAAAAAAAACGCTATTATTTTGTATAATATTTCCAGTAGTATCATAAAGCTGTTTTTTAACCACTTTGATCAAAGAATTGAGGAACAGTTTTGATACAAAATATTTTAATAATTTTTTTTTTCGCAATTTTTATTTATTGTATCTTCAATATAATTGAACTATCAATAATTACTCATATCTTAAGTCTAAAAATATACTTGTTAAATCCAACCAGTGCTGGACAAAAAAATGTATGTTTCACGGTTACTGTAATTTGTGGGTTATCCCTCTGATGTACGGATGAGAGAAGCAGTGTCCCTCCTTCTTAGTCGAATGTAACCAGGTTCAGTTAGTATGTTACGGGCCAGTGGATTCGGATGAGTTTCAAGCTTCTTTAAATACCTTATGGCAAGTTTCGTTATTTCTGCTTTAACTGATGGCACGTTTAGATCTTTATGGATGTTCGAATTTTTTATATACTGGGAGCAGATGTAATAATACGTAGAATCTTATTTTGGCGCCTTTGAATTTTTTCTACGTTGGTAGCTGAGGCAGTGCCCCATAATTGAATGCCATAACACCATATTGTTTTTAGAATTGACTTGTATAATAAAAGTTTGCAGTCTAAAGCTAGAGTAGAATTTCTGCCAATTAGCCAGTTTAGTTGGACTGCTTTCAACTTCATTTGTGTTAGCTTTGTTTCAATGTGCCGTTTCCATGTAAGGCGCCGGTCAAGATGTATGCCGAGATATTTGACGTCTGAAAGCTGAGGTATCGTTTGGTTATTTATCCGAATAGGGGGGCAAGATTTTCTGCGCAGTGTGAAAGTTATGTGAGTACATTTTTGTTCATTCACTTTTATTCTCCATTTCTTCAATCATTTTTCTAAATTGGATATGTGGTCTTGTAAATATCGTGATGCTACTTCGGGTCTTTCGTGAATGCTCAAAAAAGCTGTGTCGTCAGCAAATGTCGATGTGTGAACTCGGTTACTAGTTGGCATGTCTGAAGTATACAATAAGTATAAAAAGGGCCCCAATATACTACCTTGGGGAACTCTGGCTTCGATTGGATGGGGTGAGCTAAAAAAAATCTCCTTCTTTCACAATAAATTTTCGTTCGGTTAAATAACTATATAGCAGCTTATATAGGTTTACGGCAAATTCAGTTTTAGCTTATATATTAGGCCTTCATGCCATACCTTATCGAATGCTTGAGAAACGTCGATAAAAAGCGCAGAGCAGTATTTTCTCTCTTCAAATGTCTTCTTAACAACATTGACTAACCTGTGAGTTTGTTCAATCGTACTATGTTTTTTCCTGAAGCCGAATTTTAGTAATAATTTAGCCATTTGTATGGGGCATAGTTAGGGGTAGTGCACTAATTTTGCAATTTTCACTCACACTGTGAATTTTTTAGATTTCTAGTGATGATTTTAAAATGTTCAGCCTCAATCAACATTAGTGATAAAGAGTTAAAAAATCTTTGCACTAAAATTTAATTATTTTCATTTAAAAAAAAAACATCTGCAATATATGGCAACTTTTTTTTCATCACTAAGTTGATTGCAACATAGAAATTTTGCATTCAATTTGATTTATTATTATTTACTATTATAATACTAATACTAAAAAAATGAAATTTTTAAATATTTTTTTTTTTGCAATATAATTTAGTGGTAGTGCAACGCTGATTTCAATCAAAATTTATTTTAGTGCACTACCCTCAACTATGGTAAGGGGCTAGTCCGATTGATCCAAAAAAAGAAAAAGTTTTTTTGAAGGCAACAAAGCGCCGCCTGTGGCAAGTGCATGGTGCCCAGCATCAAAACTTAAAGTCAAATACTGCTCTGCTATATCCATAATAATCGGAATATCACCAAAACTTCACTTATAAATTGAAATTTTACCAAATTCAATAAAAACCGAAACTATCAATAAACAAAACTAAAACTATCAATAATTCAAAAGTTTATAAAAAGATCTCAATTTCGCCAAAAAGTCATTTTTTTACCACATGCACCTGTTTATAACAAAAATTTAAGTAATTTTTTAAAATTATAGTTGCACAAATGCAGTAAAAATAAATTTTTTTTTGATATGGTGAAAGGGGTATTAAAATGTCGATGCCGCTCAACACTACTTTGACTTGTTTTGTTAATTTTCAATTAGGTATTTGCCCATTTTATTGTTTGTTGTATTTTTTCTTGTTGCTGTTGATTTTTCAAATTTTATTTATTCCACTTGATTTGTTTATTATTTAACTTTACTTTGGATATTTCAGTAAGTATTGAGGATATTTTATTATTATTTGATTTGAATTTTGATACCCCTTAGAAGTGTGAGTAGTAGTAGTTGCTCTATTATTTGCTCAACATTTTTCCATTTTCCTATTTTTCTGTAGAGTGTATGTACATAAAACTATTAGGTATTGTTGCTGTTGCTGTTTTTTTATTTTTATTTTTATTTTAGTATTTTAGTTGTTGTTGTCGGGGTCATTTTACCATCGTTTCTTTTTCATTTAACCAGTTTTGTTTGTTTGTTATTTTTCAATTGCAAGTTTGTATTGTTGATCGATTTTACGTGATATTTTCGAATTTTCAGTATTTATTGCAGGCATAAAAAAGTTGCTGTTGTAGTTGTACAATTTTTATTATTTGTTATTGTGCAGTGCCTTTATTTCATAATGGTTGTTGTTGGTATTTACTATTATTTTTTTACCAATATCTATTCTTGTCGGACATATATATATATCTTCCTATAAAATCTGGGCATATCAGATTTATATAGAAAACTAAAATATTTTGAGATAATACTTTTTACCAACCAAAATAGTATTTCTTCCGTCATTGAAAGTTTTGAATTAAATGTACATAAGTACGTATTTAATAAATTGCGATAAAAATTCCATCGATATACCATTTTGCCGAAACGATACCAATATTTAAATAAAAATATTTTTAATATCGAAACCGATACGCCTGGTGAATTTGAATTTAAGGTAAAAAAAAAAATAAAAAAATAAATCAGAAATACAAAATTAAAGCCTAAGATATTATGAGTATGAAAAATCAATGTGTTTAAGATTTTCTTTTGAAATTTTTTGTTCTCAAATTTTAGGATAAAGACGATTTTATAATGTGCCATTTATGTAACCCGATTGAACAAAACGTCTAGAAAATTTGTATAGAAATAACTCAAAAAGTTGAGTGCTTTTGAACGAGGCATAAAATGTAAAATATCCATAAACGGTCATAACTTATTTAAAAACTTAAGTACTGCTGATCGGAACTTCATTTATTAGAAGACCTATGATTTTTCTCGAATTCTTCTTTTGAAGAAACAAGGCATAAAATGTTGAAAGGCTAATCTTCCTCAGACTCTTTAATAATTATTTTAAAAAACGAGACCAAATTCACCATTAATCGTCGGCTTGTCAGGACTTGTGCAATGGGTAGGGGTGACTGCCTCAGCAATAGGTTCCTAGTGCAGAGCGCATTTTTGGCCAAGCAACTAAATAAGAAACATCAAGGTTTGCTTGGTAGTTTGTACAAATCGTTCCTGTTATATTATAATATATATATAAAAAAAATCAAACAAAAAAGGGGAGCTTTGGGTTGTGGTATACTTCGTTCCCACCAACTGACGATGATAATTGAATACAGTTTTTCTTGTATTCCTTTATCTGAGTTAGGTTGGTTAAATAGATGATACTTTCAACTAAACACTTCCCAAAATAGATAGATTCGAAGAATACATCCCATTCTGCTAGCGTCACAAACTAATCTTTTCTCATTTTTTCTTTAAAATTAATCACCTAATTTCTAATTAATATCCTTTCAACCTAGAGAGAATATAACGAACTTAACCTACATATGTGTCTTTGAAATACAAATTGTTTAAAAAAATAATAAGTGCTATTAATATTATGGTAGGGAGATATCGAAACACATCGCTTCCTTAATGGGTACCTTTTCAATTCCCTTTCGTCCTCAATGATTATAGGTAAGCAATTTGTAATTTAGCCAGTGAACATTTATATACAATGTCCGCTACCGTCTCAGACTCTTCCAGTCAACTGTCATCTTCTTCGATAAAAAGGGGCATCTTCTTCGCTGCCCCTTTTAATAAAATAAACACTTGGAAGAAGAAGTATGGCCATGCTTAAACACGAAAACACACGTGTTTCTCTTAAAACTTAGTTGTGTTTTCGACTTGCAGCTACCCAGCAAAAAATACTGCTTCGTCGTATGCAGGTTTGTAAAGGAAAGATGAGTTGTTATCGCTTGCGAACCTGCTTACGTATGACATGATATTTGTTCGCGATATCCCACCTAGTAGCATTTCCTTTTAAGCGCTGAATGCAGTGCAGTATAGATGTTCTAAAATCATACGGTATTAAGTTCGTAACTCGTCGTAACTCCTCGTAGATTCGAAATTTGTTTATCTCTACCTTACAGTTGTGCTTTTTAGTATGCACTACTTTAAGGGAAATGTAAAAAATTCGTTGTTGTTTTGAAAACTTAACATTTTCTGTCATACAAAATTGCATTAATTTAGGAAAAATATATGTATGTGCTTACTATTAAGAGATTTTGTATGGCAGGAAAAGATTTCACTGCTTCCAAAAACCCAATTTTTTTTGCTGGGTAATAGAACAACATGTACATACCCATACATAAATAAAACATTAGCTGGTCAGCTAATGTGGAAGTAGTAATACACCCGTTGTTGGGTATTTTTGCCAAAAGCCTCGATCAAATCAGCCAAGTGTTTTAACTTAATGCAGACGAAGTATTTCGTAGTGGGTACCGAGTATTTTCCATCGGAACTGTAATACTTACGGCCGAAATAGCTGTATGTTATGAAAATTTTGCCTTTTAAGAACATTTTGGACCAATTGTCCAAATGTTCCAGATAAAAATCTATGCGAAATGGGCATTTAATATTTGTGAAACAATCGAATACTTGAATTTGGTTAATAAGCGAAACATTGCTAATTTTAGAACCAGATGATGGATACTTAGTAGGACACATCTTTTTTTATTTTAAAGCTTCATATAATAAAAATTAATAAATTTTTCCCCTTAAGCTACATACATGTACATCAGAAAGTGAAAAAGTCATTAAAAAAATGTTGCAGAGGTAGACTCTGTTTTTATTGTGGAAAAACGAGCATTAAAATGAGCATTATTTCTTGTGGAATTTTTTGTACAATTTTTTATAGAAAAGTTTGTAAAATAATGTGGTATATGCAAAAGCAAAGAAATCGTAAAATTCTTCCAAATCGCGAGATAAATATCATTTTAAATATCAAATTTTCTTTGTGCAATAAAAAATGTTGCTCAACATTTTTCACATAATCGAACAGAGTACATACTAAACGTGAGCATAAAACGCCGTGTTAGACTAACTTCATAATCAGCGTTGTCAACTTTGAAATTTCAAAACGCACCAAAGTGGAGAAAAAACGCACCATTTAAGAGAAAACGCACCAAGTTTTACAATTTCTTTTTTATTTAAAATCTTGAATGAATTAATTTTCCAAAAAAAGTATAATATTTTTGTTTTAAAAATATAACAATAAAACAGTCTTGAAATTAAAGGTTAAAAAAAAAAAAAAAAAACAAAATTAAATCATAAAACTTAAAAAAAATAAAAGAAACTAAACAAATATGTTTGTATTCAGTTGTACTAGATAATACATTTTTTTATTTCATATTTTCATATTATTTCATATATTGCATACACAACTTTTTAAATAGAAATCAGCGATCATTCACAATATACATAGTTTATTGTGGAACAAGATTAACGTGAGTACCTGCCAACTCGGCCTAACCTCACGGTGGTCTTACCACCGAGTGAAACTTAGGCGTAGACTAGCGCCCCCATTGTGTAGTATAACAACACTTTACGATTGCCACCAATCGCTTTTTGTGTGTGATACAGTCACAATGAGTAGCAATTTATATAATATGGCAAGCCTTTCCAAGGCAAGCCTAGATCCACATTATAACCTCTTGCTTAGGGGTTTGGAGACTATCCAAACTCCGTCTGTTGAGAGTGCAACAGCACACTTGATCGACCTTGCACCTTACCTACTTAATCGATCTTAAACCACAACCACCACGTGTACCACCGAAGGGGACCTCACCAATAACCGGTCACAGAGAGGATAGGCTCTCTGTGGGGCCACCGATTCCCGTGGTACCAGTTTTTTGGGCACTGGTCGGGCCGCGAAGAGGACCCGTATGTTTTAACACACAGACCTTTTCTTCCAGATTAGGCTCTAGGAACCCTAGCGTCTGGTGCCCTTATTTTCCCCGAGTGAACTGCGTCAAAGCATTTGCCATATTCCTGCAGTGACAATTGGAACCCCCGGGGGTATACATAGTTTAACAAAAAACTTAACAATAACATTTAACTTCAGTCCAAAATTCTAATGTTGAATCAATATTTTTCCATTGCATAAGGTAAACCACTAGACTACTAGACAATATTTCGATATCGGATGCAAATTGTACTGCTAATGGCATGATATCATTTTTGCAATGAGATAAAAAATTTTTTACGTTTAAAACGTTAATTTTTTGTAAAATTTCAACATTAGAAGGCAGTCTCGCCCGAATCTTTTCAACTAATTTTTTGGTGAATTTACAATAAGTTTTTGATATACATATCTTTCTTTGCTTCATTGCTTATTTTCTTTAATACGCAAGCTTCTTCAAACTTAAAACCCAAATATCAAACGATGTATTGATATCACCTGTTAAAAAATTCGAATTCAATGTCAGGCTCAGTGAGTTTGGATATCAAAATTTTTAATAGATTGTGCAAATCATCAAATAATTTAGTCTGGCCGGTATTTTTTGATTCAAATGCGAGATTAACACGTTGCACCTCTTTTAAAATATCGGATAAATATACTAAGTAAACATAACTAATATCATAATTGTATATATTTTTTAGTTGGTTAGATAAAAAATATTGTTGAGATGTTGGAAATGTATTAAATAGCGTTTTTAATTCAAGCCATATTTTCAAAATTGCTTTGACTTTTTTATTAAAACCCAACGAGTGTCTGCAATCAATGGAACTCTTTATCAGTATTAGCAGGATACTCATTATCAGTATTTATTAATTGATATATTTGTTCGTAGGTCTTATGCCTAACAGCTGAATGGGAAAACCAATGTGTTTTGTAGGGATAGCAAATTCCTTACAGTGAAATGTTTCTTTTTTTTAACATAACACAAAATACAACAACAATACCGTTTTACTTTGTGCATATGATTTGGTATGTCTTAAACATCATTACTAGTTGTTCTTATTATGGTCTGTAAAAATGACTATGAACATTTTGCACAGTTGGTGCCACCAAAAATTAAAAAAAGCACAAAAATTTAAAAAAAAAGCGCACCACGCACCAACTCGTGAAATTTTCGCACAAAAAAATTGGAAAAGCACCCAAAATGGTGCGAAACGCACCAAGTTGACAACGCTGTTCATAATGTTCAATAATGAATTGGTCTCTTTTTTCTTGCACTTGATTCCATGTGTATACAAATATTGTTGTGCTCTTAAATAAAAACATATAATAGCATTTGCTCTTCTTCCAACCAATGCAATATTTGTTGTTGTTTGAAATTAAATTTTAGTAGTGAATATTTTGTTTCAATAGTGTCTCTTGATATGAAATACTGTTATAGTAGACAACATGTATGTAAATGTATGATGTTAAAAGCAAGGGTTTGGACTTTGTATTTTAGTTATTTTATATTAATTTGCGCGTTGAGTGGTTGAAAATAGAAAACTGTAGTAGATTGAATTTTTTTAACTTTTATTGATGAATAAAAAAATCTAATTTAATTTTTCTCTCAAAAATCAGAGATTTTACTCTCAAGAAAATTTAAGTAAATTGAACTAGTGAACAATATGAAATGCTCAGCATATTTATTGCACTTGATAAAACTGTCCGTTTAAATCAGGTGCACTGATTTTTGCACTGTTTGCTCTCTTGTTCTCTGCATTTACTGTTTAGTAATATTCGACTACACATACAATCAATATTTGCGTTTCAAAAACATGCAATACTGTACACTTTTTAATATCTTGCGCTCACGTTTAGTACATACCAAGGCATATTTAACCAGGTGACTGCACAAGGCGGAGCTAATATTAAAGAGAAATTTTTTCAATTTTTTTTATATGGAGTTTGACATTAATCAGGTTTTTTAAGAGAGAATAATATCTATTTTACTGTCAAAATCCATATAAAAAAAATTCAAAAAATTTTTTGCCCAAATTTCCTCTCCCTTACGCTATCACCTTGTTTAATATGCCTTGGTACATACTAAGCTTTATTTATTTAAGGGACACATGTATAAATTATTTTTTATTTTTTAAAAATTAATTTTTGTTCTTTTTATTTATATAAATATTTGTTTTCGTTCTCATCGAAAAATCGCTCCTTGGACTAGAGAAAGATACTCGTACACGCAAACATATGTATGTATGTACATACGAGTATTTAATAAATTACATTTGTAGTTGCGTTTGTTCGATAAAAATGTAATACAAATTTGTTCATGTAAATAAGATTTCTGAATTAAATTAAATACTCATAAAATACAAATATTTATTTTTATTGAAAAAAAAAAAATTATTTATTTTAAATAAAATAAACAAATTTTCTTTTATTTTCTTATAAAAAGGTTTATAATTTCCACCTTTGTTTAAGTGTTATTAAATTTTTTTGTTAAAAATTTTTGCTTATAATTTAAATTTTAGCACGTTTAGTTGCGATTATTAAAAATATTTAAAATACTTGTAGATAACTTCAACTTTACTTTTAAGTCTTGTGCTGGAAATATTAAAAAAGTGGTTTAAAATATATTTTAACGCTTATCAAACGCTTAAAAAATTGGTTCACTTACATATTTATTTTTATTCCGCAATTAGAATGTGACACTCTCAGTTCGAGTTTTAATAAAAATGTCAAATAGTTTCAAAACTTTCAAGCCAGTGCAAATATGTTAGAGATTTAGTTTGTCGGTACATTTCAATAGTTTTAATAGTAATTTTAATTTGATTTAATTGCAATAAACTTAAACTCAAAAACTTTCAATCTTTTATTTAATTAAGTTATTTAAACGTTATATTTGGCCTAGATATGGAATTGTCAATAATTTAAGTAAGTAGAAAAAATTAGTTTCAATCACGGTTACGAAATACTAAAAAAAAAATAAATCACTTCATTAAAACATATATTTTTTGTTTTAGAATATTTCATTTTTTGATTATATTTCAAAATTACCAATTACCAATTTTTAAAAAAGTTCATATTACAGATTAAATTTTTCCAATTTTTTCAATAAGTTTCTACAATGCATTTCAATCGTAGTTTTTTGCCCATATCGCAGCCATTTTTAACCGAATTTAATAATTTTTAGGCTGTTGGAACTTTTTTAATAGCAGAATTACAGAAAATTAAATAATAAAGCATTTCAAATCAAATTAGTCAAGTGCGACTCACACACGTAGGACTCCATACCACGTTCAATATATATCTTTACAGTATGTTTTCACGGTTTTTTATGCTTTGCTCTCCCATTCATGTACGAATCAAAGTGCTTCGCCATATAAAATCTTGAGAGCGAACCACCTTGAGACGATTCAGTTTGAATCTACTTGCGAAGCATGAATAATTTCTGAACTAGCTCCCAAACCAAAATATAAATGTAAAAAAAATTAAATTACATAAATTTATCAAAATAGACAAGTAAAACACAAAAAATATATCAAATGGTAAAATAGAAAGTCGTGTTATAAATTTTAAAATCGAAAAAAAGCAAAGCCCTTATGTGTCGTGTAAACGGTATTTTTCGCAGTCATGATTCAGAAAGCGAAGCAAGTGCTTTGTACGACAAAGTACAAGATTTAAATTTTTTAAATACATACATGGATACACACATACACACATACCTTGTGTAAATTTATAGTGTCTTTCTACAAAGTTTACACGATAAAGCCAAATTTGTCAAAATATTTACTATTAGGGAATACGATTTCATTTTTATTAATATTAATTTTATTTTCGATACTTTGTGTAATAACAGACATAGTATGTAATACATACTATGTATAAATGTAAAGCCTCTGTATAATACTGTTAAAAAAATAAGGTCATATACGAAGAAATCACGTCACTATTGGAACGCCCTTTAATTTGTAATAATATTTATTATAGCTGCCAAGAATGATCCTTAGCGTATGAGGATATATTTTCTAGGGGGGGGGGGGGTGTTGTTGCGAAAGCATTTTTATTGGAAAATAATATTCTGAAAATGAATATATAGTATAGACAACTAGATGACGCCATGCTCATGTTTTCCCATTAGATGACGTAGTTCGCCCACTTAAGGGTTACCATTACAAATCAGCAAATTGGTAACAAATAACTCTAGCTAATAAGCAAAAATTGCCAACCCTGCAATTAAACTGTCATAATTTATATTCATGCTCTCATTTAGTAGCCAATTAGAAATATAAGTCGATAGAAAGACAGTTTGGTGACGTAAACTTGTTTTCTAGCATTCTTTATAGCGGGCATATAAAAATAAATAGGGTTATGTTTTTACCCTTTGACTACGAAGCCCTACAAAACATGTAAACAATGGTTGATCTTACTAACTATCAATGTTGGGATCTAACAATGTTTAAATTGTAACGTCCCAGTGATAAAATTGTACGAAATCAGCATCAATTGTACCAACATTTGACATTAAGGAAAAAACAAGCAAAACATACATACAGTAGCTCGACATTAAAAGATGCTAATTAAAATTTTAATACTAGGATATTTTAAAGTGATGATAATTGACCTTGATTCCTTGAATTTCTTTTCTGTGAATATTAGTCAACGAAAATCAAAGCGTATGCAAATTTTTAAGATTAAGGTAAAGGAAATCCAATCGCAATTCCTAAAAAAATACCAAAAATCCCTAAATTGGAATTTTTAGGCTTTGACCCTAACATTCAGCAATAATTGGGAATATATATATATAGCTTTTTTACAGCAGTATTCTTTTTCCGATCTCTTTGGTATTTTAGAACATATAGGCTAATGACAAAATTTCAATGTAAAATAAATCAAATTGCAGGACCTCCATATTCTACTAGGATCGTCACTTTTACACGAAATTTGGTTTAAAATATAATATTTTTTATACATATATATAATTTTTATATATTCCTTAATAATTTCTTTTATTAAAAAAAAGATTAACGGCCCTTTTTTAGGCTAAACTACACAAAAACCAATAATTTTGAAGTTTTTAAATTAAAAATCATCTAGTTGTTAACTCAACGAAAAAAACTGAAAAAATGTTCAAATACTAAATAGATCTTTAAGTCGAAAAAAAAATTCGAACAAAAATTGAAAAACTGGCAAGCCCTAAAAATTTTCGAGAGTGTGAGGTTCTCAATTTTGAGGCCACATAGTGCCACCACTGGCAAGTGAATGATCCCTAGCTTTAAAACTTAAGCTCAGATACTCCTCTGCTACGTCCATGTCAAATTTTGGATCAATCAACCTAGCCCTTTACACTGTGCAATGTTAGAATCTGGCTACACTACAATTGTAATCAAGTGCTTGAAACTTCACTAAAGTCACCGGATCTTCATCCGATTAAGTATGAGCTATTTTGAAAAACTAAAAGACCTTACGATTTCTAACCAGTAATAATGAAAAAATATATCAGCCGAATAATGCCGGAAACTGATTAAGGCGATGCAAAACCCTAACTAAATTACATATCACTTATACATAATAGGTTTAGCAGAGTAAATAATAAAAATCCTGAACATAAATTAAGAATGTTGCAATTTGGACAGGGTTGGAGAACTATAAAGTTAGAAATATGTAAAAAAAATTTTCATTAAATAAAAAAATTATACCAAAAGTGTACCAGTGTACCACTCATTTGTCGATTGTACCAAATTTGGTACAATTGTACCACAAATCCCAACACTAGTATCCGGTAACACAGTACAACAAATTAAAACTTTTTTGAAAAATACACGTACTTGACAGTATACATATGTTCGATTTTACTACCAAAGGGTAGACAGGTTCAGATTGTATTATGTAGTATGTTTACAAAAGTTGTTCAGTTTTACAGTAGCAGCAATTTCCCAATATATTGTTGGTGAAAACTTAAGAGTCCCTGAAAGTTAAGCTGATAAAAGTAAAAAAAAATATTTTTCAATTTTCTTTTTTAAAAAAAGTGCAGGATAATTAATTTTTTTTTGCATAAAATATTATAGCATTTATATAACGAATCCACAGCTACATTATTGACAAACAATTATAAAAAAAGGTAAGCGATAACACTTAGTATGAAACAAAAACTGCTGACACCTTTTTGAAGGGCTCGCTGATTTTAAGAATCTTTCAAGGCACATAAATAAAAATTAGTCACCAATTTCGCCAAACCGAGTATAGCGTTTTACTACTTTATGGTAGTAGAATTGAACTGTCGTTCGATACCGTCAAGTCCATGTATTTTTTCACTGTTGCACTGTTTAATCAATAACTTAAGCTAACAATAATTAATTCGTCTACTAATTAAGATTTGTCTATAGAATTCAATAAATTTACTTACTACCAAATACTCACACCTATAATTTTCCAGGGTTTTTTTGTATTGAATGGTGGTTGCTTGGAGTGTTGGCCAAAAAATAATAGCAATTATTTTAAGCTGATAGCGATGATAATGATGACAAAGACAACAGTAATGGAAGCGATTTTTATTACTGCGAGTATAGCTGCTGGTGTTATTGTTATTGTTGTTAAAAAGAAAAACGAAAGAATAATATAATAACATAAAAGTTTTGTTTAATACACTTTAACGGCTAAACAAACAATAACCAATAAGCGAAGCAGGAAGCTAACCAATTCAACTGCACAGCGAAATCTTACCCAACGAACATACAGATTATGCCTTAAGTGTGTCATAAAACGTAAAATCTTTGGTAAATGTTTGTTGAACCAGTTTTTATCTGTTTGTTTAACTGGGTTATAATCTCAAAATTAACCTTAACCAAAATTAAAAGCAAAAGGCATTACGCGCTCGAAAGAGTGAGTGTTAAATGCGAGATAAAAGTTTAGAATTAATCGCAAAATTCTTGAAGCAGGGGTGGGTGGGTTGGTTCGGTGAGTGCATTGTCACCAGCATTGCCATTGTTGCGATTTTCCTACCAAACTCAAGTTATCTTTACACTATTTGAGTTGAACATTAAAACGTCGATTTAAATGCATAAAATAGATTTAATTTGTTAGATTTGTTTCTAAAAAGGGATCAAAGTTACTTTTTAAATCAAACAATTAAGATATACTTTCCCAGAAGCTGTTTAGTAGTGTAACTTAGATGAGAACTCAGACAGTGTAAATATAGCTTTATTGGGAATATTTATAGATATCTTAGGAACTTTTTTTTTTGGTAGAATAAATGGATGTTTATTTGTTTTCTTCCAACATTCGTTTTTAGTTAATACTAACCTGACTTTTTTGGGTAAACATGATTGCGCGGTGCAGTGCGATTTTTAATATTGAATATTTGTAATTTTCTTTATATTATCACCTAATTTGTAATTTGATTTATTCTTTCTTAGAGATAATAAAACGAACTTAAGATTGACTTCAAATTATATCTGTATGTAAAATAAGTAGTTCGACTAATAAAATTTCAAATATTCGAAATAAAACATATAAAATTTTTTTTTTTTTAAATTCTTAAGCAGATAAACTGTAGATACGATTTTATGCCTGAATAAATTAAGTTTTACAAATAATTACTCCTTTCAAAGAATTTTTCCACCCCGCTTTTTCTCTAATAAAAATCATTCCAAAATATTTGTATTCTCTTTTTTTTTTAAAAGAGAAGTAACATTCAGGCATTTAATGCCTATATTAAACTGTGTTACTTCCTTTGGAAAAGGATAGTAGTGTATAGATAAGACAGATGGTTAGTGTGATAGTAAAGCTTCGCTTATGGCAACACTGCAATTGCACGTTATGATTATTTTTAGTACAGTGTTGGTGTTATTTAGGCGAATTAGTTTGAAGCTATCATAACCAATTTATAATTATTTTACTTCGCCGGCGATTTAGTGCTATGTGGTAATACCGGAGAAAGAGGGCGCTGTGATATGTATTATTATAAAGAGAAATTAATACATATCAAAAAAATTGATATTGCCACGGCTGAGTATTGAACTCGTGACCATTGCTTAGTAGTCAACGTGTATATATGTTTTGAAATTGCTTTGAAAATTGTTGGCAGGTTTTAAAGAATTACGGTAGATTATTTTTTGAAATTTGGTAGGATACATTTTTTTCCAGTGGCAACACAGTTTTCCACCCACCACTTACTTACAATTTTATGGATACATATCCATACATACATATGAAAACACATATATATGAAAAAAATCACATCATATGTTGATCACATTTAAAACTTATGCCAAGTTTTTTTTTCCTTTTGGGCAAGTACAACTAGAAATTACAGCAAATTTCCCAACAAATCAACACCATATGATAATCTAATGGTCTAATGTTTCATGTGTGGAAATTTTCAATTTGTCTCTTGTTTCCAGCAAAAAAAAAAAAAATGCATGTAGCTACAGGTAATAAAGGCATGTAACGCTTTAATACACGGCAAGGTGATGAAACATTTTCTCATGCACATTTTTTCTTGCACAAATTTCAACAAAATTTTGGTTGTTTCTATTTATAAAATACATAGAATACAATAAAAAAAAGTAAATGAGATAATTTAACCTCAACATAGTACGAGTATGAAATACCATAAGACTCCGTCTACAAGGAAATATTTCCGTGCGTCGCTATTGGAAAGTCCCGCAATCATAGCGCGTGTTTTCCTTTTTTTCTGTTGTTGTTGTTGCTAGATTATAAGCAAAAAAGCGTGAGAATATTTTCTTCACCCTAGACTTATTCCAAGTTAGAATATTGTTAAAGTTAGTTGTCTGTTCTTATTTCCAACCTTGCAAGTACCTGAGCAATGTTAAACAAGTAGAAGAGAGTTTAGGCAAAAGAAGAAGCATTTTCTCATACTATTTAAAAGGCGCTGTTTTCCTAACGCTCCTGGCGAGTAGCGCACTGGACTTTGCCACAGCATGTTAAACGCCTTATGAAAACTATTCATTCATTTAGATGTTTATTTTTCAACGACGTTGTTTAAACAATGATCGTTAATGACTGTTATATGTGATTTCCAACCGTTTCCTAAAATACCATGTTTGAAGAATTGTCTGTCTGTCCGCTGGCTAAAAGATGCGAACGAAATTTCAAATCGAATGACTGCTTTACATATGGTTGTGTTAAGCGTGGGAATGCATTGCAAAATTTTCAATTTTCGGAACTTCCAAATTCAAATACGCGTTCATGGGTTTTACGTGTTTATTTTGCTACATGCTTTGTGAAGGCTTTATATATAACATTCCTATAGATTCTTAAGGGTAAATAATGGTGTGAAATGCTTCTGATAAGATGTTATTGTCTAGTTGAATGCAATTAAAATCTTATTTTATTTGGTTTAAAATTTGGTCGAAAAGAGTTAAGGTCAGGTTGTTTGCTTAGTTGAGCACTTTATCGAAACAAAATTTTTAAAATAGATATTTTTCAAAATTCTGTAGTTTTCATCTCATGATTTTAAATGTATGTTTGTTAAAGGATTTTAAATAATAATTTCCTTTTACTATTTTACTACTACTGCCATTTTCCGATTATTTAATATTTATTTCCTAATGTCATTTGCTTTAAAAAAAAATCAATAAATATAAAATTTCCATATAATTATTTTCAATATTGAATGCCGTAATTTTCCTACTGACTTATTGCCCAGGTGGGTCTCGCTTTCTAATGTTAGATACTCGTATACTTAAAAAATTGTCACTTTACTGAAATAAAATTAATTAACGTTTCTCAAGCATTCGATAAGGTTTGGCACGAAGGCCTAATATATAAGCTAAAGCTGAACTTGCCCAAAAACTTGTATAAGCTCTTAAAAGATTATTTAACGAATCGCAAGTTTTAATTAAAAGAAGGTGACTTTTTAAGCTCGCCACAGCTCATTGAAGCCGGAGTTCCACAAGGTAGTATTTCGGGACCAATTTTATATTTACTGAACACATCGGATATGCCAATTAGCACCCTACTCCACACATCAACTTTTGCAGATGACACAGCTTTTTTAAGTATTCATGAAAGTGCCCAAGAAGCATCACAACTTTTACAAGACCACATACTCAATTTGGAAAAATGGCTAGAAAAATGGAGAATAAAAGTGAATGAACAAAAATGCACTCACATAACTTTTACACTGCGCAGGGACTCATGCCCTCCTATTCGCATAAATAACCAAATGATACCACAGCTTTCAGACGTTAAATACCTGGGTATACATCTTGACCGTCGCCTTACTTGGAAAAGCCACATTGACTTCAAGTTAACACAAATGAAACTAAAAGCAGTACAACTAAATTGGCTTATTGGCAGAAACTCTACCCTGAGCTTAGATTGTAAACTTCTACTGTACAAGTCGATCCTCAAACCAATTTGGTGTTATGTGATTCAGTTATGGGGCACTGCCTCAGCTAGCAATGTAGAAAAAATTCAAAGGCGCAACAATAAGATTTTACGTATTATTACATCTGCTCCCTGGTATATAAAAAATTCGAACATCCACAAAGACCTAAACATGCCATCAGTTAAAGCAGAAATAGCGAAATATGCAGTCACATATCTAAAGAGGCTTGAATCTCATCCAAAACCTTTGGCGCGTAACATGCTGAATGAACCTGGTTACATTCGACTAAAAAGAAGAGATACTGCTTTTCTTGGCCGTACATTAGAGGGATGACCCGCAAATGATTTCAAAATCCGTGAAACAAACATTATTTTTGTCTAGCACTGGCTGGACTTAAAAAGAATATTTTATTTTACGAGTAATTGTTGTTACGAGTAATTAGTGTTAGTTCAAAAATATTGAAGATACAATAAATAAATTATGAAAAAAAAACCTCTTTAAAAAGGTCGCACAATAAAAAGTCTCTTTAAACCTGAAGAGGTTTAGGGGGGCCAACACATGTACTTGTAGTCTGACTATAATAGTGCTCAGAGAAGCCTTCGTAGGCCAGATTTAATAGGGGTAGCGTTAGCTGGATAACTTCGTTATTAACAGACTGTACATCGAAAAGGCGAAGAGACATAAAGCTGCTAAAATACGATATTGAATCTATATAATCCATATATAATATACACTAATACTCGGGTATAATAACGCTAAAACTCAGAAACGAGTCCCGGTACGATAAAGGTGTGATAGCCCTCTATATATAAAAAGGTTATCGATTCTTTATGGATATGAAATATAGGGCGAGCCCTTGAAAATATAAGGGGTTGGAAGTTTCGCCATGTAAAATTTCTAGAACAGTTCGGAACACTCAAAAGTATTCGAGAACATTCTACAAAAATCCAGAATGTTCAGTAACATTATGATATGTTATTCATACACATAATAAAATTTTTAAGTTTTTATGGGCAGCCCCCGAAACGTCCATGTGAATTTAAAAAAAATAATTTTTTTGCTGATTTCCAAAAATTTTCATGTTTAAGCTTTTATGTCGAAGACAAGAATATTAATAAAAGTAATTTTTGTAATTTATTACTTATTGCGCCACTTCGTCAGCGTCCTTATTTTGCTTTGAAAGTAATCCACTTTAAGACTCTTAATATTATAGTGTTTCAGATAAGGTTTATGTAATTACTTTATATAAAGCTACCCATCCCTGGGTAATTACTCAGAAAATAAAAATCTAAAATTTGTAAAAAATTCCACAATTATTGTAGAGTACTGTAAATAGCGTTTTAAATTGCCCGCTGCCAAAAATAAAAGTTGCTGCCAAGTTTGCAGTGCCATTGAATCGGTAAAATTGCGTACTTTCACTACTTGTTCTCCCTCTTTCTTGTAAATGAGACATTTTTACGGGAAAAAACTATTTTAAACACGGAGTACCAATGGTACTATTTTAAACACGGAGTACCATTTTAAACACGGCTTGAAAATGATGTCTTTACATCGAAAGCGCTCGCCAAACGTACCAAAACAACAGCCAGTGACGACGGTCTTCACCGAAAGGTATGACAACAGTATTTATATAAGCAGCTGTTAATATAGCCTTTCACGGAAAAATCCGTACAATCTTGTTTAGCTACAAAAAAAAAAAATATATTGCAAACCTATCAAAATCGTATAAAGGCAATAAAAACGTATGCGATTTACTTTAACTTTTTTGATTTTAACACGGTCCCAAAACGACAAATCTCAAGCCAAAGCCTTGAAAATTCACTATACGATGCAGAATTTTGTTGTCTGCGTACTTTAATTTTTCGCCTAGTGTCCGACTAGATCAGCAAAATATTCCTCTGTGCGATGTCGCGGGCTCTGCCAGTATAATATAAGATGATCTAAATTATAAAGCCAAATGGATATTAAAAAGGTTTTTTTTTCTGTTTTATTTCAATTTACATTTCTCTGCCTCTGTAAAGACGCCCTTTATTAGTATAAAATATGTAGTTATGTATTTTACTTTATTTAGACACGAAAAAGCATTGTCAATGAAATTTACACATAATTGTATTTAAAACATAACTTTCTTTTCGAAATTGTTTTTCTATACATTACATTTTACAATAAAATTTCCTAAACATATTCGAATACTTTTCGCGCCCAAAACAACTAAAATTTTAACAATATTCATAAATTTAGTTTCATAAAAAAACAATATATTTAAAGACCTTAAAAAATTACCATTCGTATTTTATCACAACGTCCTAAATTCATACTACATAAAATATTCATATTATAATAATATATATCTATACAAATGTATGTACACTTATAAAATACAATATATAAAATAGACGACACTGCGTTACAACATTTGAACTGTGCACAACAATGAAAACGCGACAATTTTTAAGTTGTGCATGTTGTTACATTTAAATTGCGGATTAGTTGTTTACTTAAAAATGATTGTTATTGTACCATTCAGCAGACTTTGTTACAAACACCTACATACACACAAACTCTCACACAACACAACCCAGCAAACACGCAAGTTTAACCTTCTGGAATATTCCGAATATTAGCAGAACGGCTTCATTAGTCTTTACTTTCCGTTGCCGTTCTGTAACTTTTCGTTCTGGTAATTCATTATTGTAGTTTCTTTTTCCGTAAAAACACATATTATGACTTTTCTTTGAAAAGCATGTACTATTCAGTTTTATCTTCTCCATTGCTTATTTTTCTAATATATTATTTATCCTTATTTTAATAATTCTTGCAAAAAAAAAACCGACTTCAAAACAGACAAACTTAAAATCATGTTTCTTGAAGACGGTAACGCTATTGCGACACCCTATAATTTCCGAATTCAAATTTTATACTAGTTATAGCGGTCGTAGCAATACAGGTTCATTGTAAATTTCAACCGTCTGTCTGTAACGGTTTAAAAGTATTGTCATATACATCTAATTACATAAACTATTGCGACACCCTGTAATTTATAATTTTAAATATTTATACTTATTATAACAGATATAGTAATGGACATTCTATCTAATTGTTAAGTGTTTATCAATAACTGTTTAAAAGATATGGTCATATATATCAAACGACGTCACCTATTGGGACACCCTTTAAATTCAAATTTTAATATAAATACTTTTTAAGGAGGACTTTGTCATACAGATTCTTTTTAAATTTTAACTTTGTGTCCATATACATCAAATTACATCAACTTTTGGGACACCCTTTAATTTCCAATTTTAAATATTTATACTTTTTGTTATACCAGACATAGTAGTGAAAATTCTGTCTATTTTTCAAGTGTTTGTCTATAACGGTTCCAAAGATGAGGACATAATGGTCAAATTACATCAATAATGGGGACACCCTTTAATTTATAGATCCAAATTTTATACTTGTTGCAATAGCGGACTAAGCAATATAGGTTCTTTGTAAATTTCAACAGTCTATCTATAACAGTTAAAAAGTTTGGCCATATATATTACTTTTACATTAACTATTGGGACACCCTTTAATTTCCAAATTCATATTTTACACTTGTTATTTTAGCGGCCTTAGCAATACAAGTTCTTTGTAAATTTCAACTGTCTGTCTATAACGGTTCAAAAGTTTTGCCATATATATATATCAAAATAAACCAACTAATGAGACACCCTTTAATTTCTAATTTTAAATATTTATACTTATTATAACAGACATAGTAACGAACATTATGTGCAACTTTCAAGTGTTTGTCTATAACGGTTCAGAAGATAGGACCATAATGGTGAAATTACGTCACCTATGGGGTCACCCTTTAATTTTTAATTTTATTTTTTAATTACATTTTGTTATTGGGAGCTATAGTGATACGCACTTTTTTCTAATTTTAAATGGGTGACCTATAAAGTTCATAATACACGTAAAAAACATGTATGTTGTATGGGGACACCCTTTAATTTTTAAACTTTTGAACTTCTTTTAAAAGGGGACCAATCTGTAGCCATAACCTTTCTAAAGGTGCAAACATTTTGAAATTCGGTTCAGAAATTACCGAGTTCTGAAGGCACAAACATAAAAAAAAGAAAAAAAAGCAACACACAGACGAATTGATAACCTCCTTCTTTTTTTGAAGTCGGTTAAAAATAAAATAAATAAACAGTAAATTACAACAATATAATAATTTTTGTTGAGACATTATCAGCTGTTTCTTGCTTTTACTTAAGAACGTTGTCAAAGTTTTGTTTTTAACAGGTTCATCCGCAACATAACGGAACGGATCAGAATCAAATCTAACTCCATGTACATATTTCTATTTTTCAAAAATAGATCAGCTGTTTCGTAACAGCACAGAAATTAAAAACTAATTCTACCTTAAAGGATAAGAAATGTTTATGGAATGAAAAACAATTTGTTTACCAAAACTTGATTTAGAGATTTAAATAATAATAATTATGATTTAAACTAAATAGTTTGTTTCAATTTTCATATGTACAAACGATATGTAAAGAAATATAGTTATGAAATTAAGTCATGTGGATTGTAGTACACCAAAATTTTGGTATTTTGATTCCAAATGTTTTTACAATTTCTCATGTTTTCATTTTACTCGGAATACAGAACAAAACGAATATATATTTTTATTTCAATATCTTTTCCAAATTGGATATTTATATAAAAATTGATTAATGGTTATTAATTATAAAAACCTATTTTTTTAAGTATTTTATGATGAATTCATCCTTATTACAGCCATCACCACAAGTGATAATATTTTGTATCCTAACATTTTGGTTGATTTTATCCACCAAAAAAACAAAAGTTGATTAAAAATTTATATTTTTTTTCCTAGAAATAATAGGCATTTTCAAAAAACGTAATTTCATATTTAATATTTACTAGCTGTGCCCTCCAAAGCGTAGGCGTCCTGACAATATTTTGTTCGATTATGTTTTGATTTTTTTTTTAATTTTTACTTTTGTAGAGCTTCAGCTATGGTTTATGTATTTTCTTAATATAAAGGTACCCATCCCTGTGAAATTACTCAGGAACAAAGACTTTATATAAATTTATAAAATTTATATAAAATTCTAAAAATATTGTAGAGTTCTGAAAATATTGTTTAAAATATCCCGCTTTCAAAAATAAAAGGTGCTGTCAAGTTTGCTTTACATTTAAATTGGCAAAAATTGCGTACTTTCACTACTTTTTCTCTTGGAAATGAGATATTTTTTTCTATATATAAACCTAGATATTAAGGTACCTCCATACAAAATTTTATAAAAATTCATCAAGTAATTTTACGTGATGCGAACACAGAGAGACAAAAATTGCAATAGCAAAAAAATTTTCCAAAAATATTTCATGTACAGAAATGGCCCTGTTACAGTTTTATTATACATATGTATAGATTTGAAGGTTCGCTAAGGCTATTTTACAAAAAAATACAATTTTACCAAAATAACCCTAAAAACATTGCAGGTTTACAAAATTACAATAGCGGAACTCACTCTTCGTAGCAAGTCTACCATATATAAAACTATGTGCGCCTGCCACTTCGTGAGCGTTCTTGCAATATTTTGTTCGATTTCGCTTTGAAAGGAATCCACGCCAAAAACCTAAACTATGCTTTAGATATGGTTATGTATTTACTTAATAAAACAGCGCTATCTGTTAGTAGGTAGTGCTTCAATTATGGTATGTATTTACTTTACTAGTAAAATAACAGCGCACTTTCATTGCTTTTTCTCCACTTTCTCCTAAAAATAAGATATTTTTGAGGAAAAAAAGTATCCTATATTGGAATCATGATACTAAGGTACCTCCTCACGAAATATTGTTAAAATTCATCCAGTAGTTTTTACGTGATGCGAACGCAAAAGAAAAGCAGACAGACAGACGGACGGAAATGAGTTACTATTTTATTATATGTATAGATAGTGGAATTCACGGAATCATTTACACAATGATTTTCTGTCTTTTTTTAACAGCTGATCTTTAAAATGCATATTATGAAAATATTATTAATTTTTTGTTTTATTGAAAATGAAGATTAATGAATGAATTGTAAAAGATTCATTTTTAACAACAACAACGTTTATTAATATTTTCATTGTACAAAACACTTAGATGTTTTATATGCAAAAGATTGCTCCTAGAAATCTGCAATAGTTTTTTGCGTTGCAAATGTAATATGGTGTAATAAATCTCAGTTTTATAAATTTTATTGTTGTGGCGGCTTGAAACAGCAATTTCCTACAAAGCGTGATTTCCCTTCTTATATCTTAAAATCATAAAAAAATTTCACTGAAAAACAAAATTTTTACTGAATAGCCGAAATTTCAATAAAAATTTGCAACAAAAAAAAAACAGTTTTCTATATTAAGTTGTTTTTTAATTTACCTGAATATTCGCAAAATTTCACCAAGAAATCATAATTTGACTAAAAAAATAAATAATAAACTGATTTTTAATTATGTAAATTTAAAATTTTATTAAGTCATTTTTTATTATAAATGAATTAGAGTACAAATTGAAAGTTTTCCAAATTAAAACCCAAAAAAAAATTGTGATTTAAGAACAAAGAAGATTTTACCAAGAATACTTTTTTAAAAAAACTTTGCTGCAAACTACTGATTGATTGGAAAAAACCAAGGTTTTATAAAAAATCGATATTACAACAAAAGTACGAAATTTTTTATTTATTTTAATTTATTTACTTTAATTTTTTCAAAACTACGCCTCATTTCAAAATATCTTTTTTTTTAAAGTTTGATTTTGTGTTTGCTGGGATGCTACAGGTTCGCATTTTTCTAAAAATAAAACTTTAAAAGGATAAAAAAATATCACACACATATACATACATAATTCCAATCATAAGGAATGCTTTCGTTTTGGATTATACTCGTTGCCATTTAGAAAATCTGTTGCTCTCTATTGTATCCCAAACAAACTTTATTGCTATTTAGAACTTTTGTTCTTGTTTTGCTAGTGTTTTTACAAAAGATGGTAAAAATTGTAGTATTTTGTACTTCTTAAGATAGTGACATATGATTTTCGTTGTTATTGTTATTTGTTCTCTTTGTGCATTTGTGATAATTTTTACGACTTTTTCCAACTGCCCTATTAAGGGGATTTATTATTTGCAGTGATTTTTCACTTTCCCCTTCTACATATTTTCTGCTTTTAAGTATGTTGCATTAATTTATCATAACTTTGGGGTTTTAATGGAAAATTTTAATGACAACAAATTGGTTGTTGTCTTATAAATAAATTTCATATATTTTTTCCTCTTATAGGATCATTTATTGTTATATTAATTGCAAACATTTGAAAAGCCTTTTAAGTGAATTAAATTGCCAAAAGTTTTAGTCAACGCATGTTTTAATAATATTTTATTTAGTTTTTATATGATATGATATCTAAAATAAGTTAATAATCCTATAGAAATGTCCTTTTATATTTCAATTGAGGCGCTAAAATACACGACCATATTAATAGTGAAACCATAGAACTTATGGTGATAAAAGTTTATTTTTTATCTATACATACATATAATAAAACAGTAACTTGTTTCCTGTCTATCTTTCTTTCCCTTCCCTTCTGTCTTTCCCTTCGTGTTCGACGTAAAAACTACTGGATGGATTTTACTAAAAAATTTTGTGGAGGTACCGTAGTATCCTGATTCCAATATAGTATACTTTTTTTCTGCAAAAATATCTTACTTCCAAGAGAAAGTGGAAAAAAAGGCAGTGAAAGTAAGCTGAATTTCTTTTAACGATTTAAGGGTACTGCATACTTTAAGGCATCGCTTATTGTTGAAAGTAGTATATTTAAAGCAATGTTGCGCAACAGATGGCGCTGTTTTAAAATAATGATTATTTCATTCCCTGTCTGTCTTTTACAGAGCTTTACAATCATTTGCAGAATTTTGGAATTTTATATAAATTTTAGAATTTTATCCAGGGATGGGTACCTTTATATAAAGTAAATAAATAAATAAATAAATTTAGTGTGAATTAATTTCAAAGCAAAATCGAGTAAAATATTGAAAGATTATCACAAAAAATGTTAAAATAGAAAATGTCAACAATTGAAACTACCTTGTAAATAAATATGAAGAATGCGGAAGAAGAATTTAGCGATTAAGAAAACTTGTAGTTTCTTTAAAAGGCACCACCTCAAGTCTCTCAAGTTGTTCGCGACTAATTGACAACAAATGTTTATACCATTGCGCAAATTTCCCAAATGCGATTTAGGCAATAAAGAAGAAGTTATAGACGATTCAAAAACCGACCTTTTTTATTGCTTTGAGGATTGAAGGAAGGATTTAAATATGTTTGTTGCTTACAATGAAGATTACTTTAATGGGATAGAATATTTTGACTCATTAAATTTTTTAAGATTTCTTTCTTTAGCTCCCTTAGGCAAACTATGATTTCTATGAAAGCTAACTAACAACCTGATAAAACTATCTTCGTTAGCCTTATGCCTACCTAATCCCTGAAAAATAGATTTTAATTAATGCCTGCTAAGCTTCCTCATATAATAGGCCTATTGACAACAAAGCATGTGATATTATTTTCGTTACATATGTATATAAAATGTATGTAGGGTTAGCGATCAATCTATATATATATATATAATAAAATAGTAACTCAGTTTCTTGTCTTTCTTTTATTGTGTAAGCATCCGTAAAAACTACTGTTTGGATTTTAACGATAATACTTTTAACAAGAATACTTTTTTCTGCAAAAAAAATCCTATTTAAAAGAGAAAGTGGAGAAAAAGCAGTGGAATTTCGCCGAATTTTTCAACGATTTAAAGGTACTGCATACTTAAAGGCACCTTTTATTTTTGAAGGCAGTATATTTTAAGCAATGCTGCGCAACAGATGGCACTGTTTTAAAATAATGAGTAACTCATTTCCTGTTTGGATTTTAAGCCAATTTTAATTTTTAATTTTTTAATTTTAAGAATTTAAGAATTTTATATAAATTTTAAAATTTTATCCAGGGATGGGTACCTTTATATAAAGTAAATACGTAAGAGTCTTAAAATTTGGTGTGCTTTACTTTCAAAGCAAAATCGAACAAAACAATGAAAGAACGCACACAACGTGTGTGGACACATCTATTTTTATTTATCTCATCAAGTGCTATAATAGAGATTTCCATTAATATGCTATAAGAATCCAGCCCGATGCATATTTTTAATTCATTTTTAATCTACACTGAACCAAAAATTTAACTAAATACTGTAAAATGCGGTGGGTGTAGAATTGAAGAAAAGTAGGTTTGTTATACATGTAGTCAAATCTACATATTAATTTCGTTAACTTTTATCATTAACTAATTTCTTGTCCAAATAGGCTTTCTTAAGAAAATAAATAAAAAAAAAACTTAGAAATATAAACGAAAAATTTTTCAAATCAACCGACAAATTAGTCACATTAACTTCTTTTAGAGATGTAAATTTAACTAATTTTATGAGTTGTTTTTCCTCGAATGTTTTACTACTGTTTTAACAAAATTTTTTGTTAATTTAACAGAATTTTATTTGAATTTTTATAAGTTTTTCAAGCTTTATTGAAATATATTTTTGACAAAAAAAATTCTGTTTATATGAATAAAATTAGTTTAAATGAATAACGGCCTTTTTCACAATGTATGATTATAAATTAACATGAACATTAACCGCAGGTTAAGTTAAATTGTATTTCACAAAGTACGATTAATTTTTAATTGATACCTTTTAACAAAAAAGTGTCTGTTAAATATAACCGAAGAAAATGTGCCGGTTAATATTTTAATTGACAAATTTTGTTCAATAAAAATATTAATTTGAAACTTAATTCAGTTTCAACAAAAAAAATATTTGTAATTTTTAAAATATTACAAAATTTGTTACCATATTTGTTATATCAATGGGTCAGCATGAACTTTAATGAAAGGAGTATCAGCGGAGAAATACAATCTTAATAAAGACTTCGGCCATACGGGGAAACCGACTAACTACACACTGATATGGACATAAGAAGACACGTAACCGAGAAGCGGGCGGTTTTGCGTAAGTATTCTTACCTCATGACACCATCCGTTATTGGCACCGAGGTGGTCGAATGAAAGCTGGTGCAATCAAAATGGTGTTTCTCAAAATGGACCTATCGCTAAAACATGATTTTCAAGCGAACGATCAACATAAACACAAGCAAGTAACACTGACCCTCAAAATAAAAAAGAAGAGATATAGAATGGATCCCATAACTCAAAAACAATACTAAAGTAAGAAACATCTAAGAGTGTATACCCTCTATCGCTGGTCCATTATACGAAGGATATTTTTACTTATCAATAGCGCGAATGCAAGAAAGTTTCTCAGGGTTTTAAGTGTCGCAAAAAGCTTAAGTGGTTCTGCTTACAATTGATGTTGATCATTGTTGAAGCAATTTCATCAGCAGTGAAATGTAAGCTATTTTAAAACTCAAGAGTGAAGAATCATAAAAAAATTAGAAATTGAAAATTTCAGTTTAAAATTTCCAAAATTATGATATTTTTCTTTTTGTTTTCTTATTGTAAAGATTGTAATATTGTAATTAATAAATTAAAAGCAAAATTTGAAAATGGTTATTTTTTTAAATAAAAGGGATTCCAGATTTGCATTCAGCGTTCCAAATAGTTTATGAGGCAACATTCAGTTCGTCCAGTCCAAAATCATGTATGTATACTTGTGTTATTTGATTTAAAAAACAAACAATTTTGGAAATTCAATCTTCCATTGCATTATTTTTCGTAAACAAATGAACACAACATTGCCATTACTTTTTACTATATTCTTTTGTTATGTAACCGTATGATGGTGAAACCCAAATCGGTAACCGTCGGTTATATAGTGCCTGTTAACCAAACCGACAGTTAGTTAATTTTAAATTAAAAATAAAATAATCATACATTGTGAAGAGGGCTGTAAATGTATATAGTATATAGATTTGAATAAAAATTAAGTTGAGTTAACTATTTTTATCGTTATGCTTCTACTAATTTTTTTCGTTAATATTACCTAAGAAATTTGGTTCAGTGTAAGCATTATATCTATATATATATAAAACAGGATGTGTGTATGTATGTAACGTATGGACTCCAAAACGGCTAGGCCGATTTTGATGAAATTTTCAGGGAATCTTTTGAATATTCAGGCGGGTGACACTGTGAAGTCTGATTTTTGATTTTCGGTCTGCGGGCGGAGGGGCGTTGAAAAATCCTATTTTCATATTGCACCACATATACATATATATTTTTTTTTTGTTTTTTTTTTTTTTTTTTTTTTGAAAGCCGTTCTCTTAAACTCTTAAATCGGTTATGTAGCTCCGAAGATATTTACAAAAAACCTATGTTAAAAATGATCCAATATCAAAATTTTAAAACTTATTTATAAAATGTAAACTTTAAACGGCTCTTCTGTAAAATTTACTTTTTTAACCTTTGGTCCTTATTTATTTATTTTCTATGTATAGAGTTTGACAAAGATCAGCTGTTTTCTCGTAGTTAGTTTGTTAGATGTGCTTTGAAGATTAACAATTCAAGCAAATAAATTCGCTATCGACACCACCTGATAAATTAATTTGCCTTGGTTACCATTAAAGAAATGTAAAAGAATTTATGACAGGAATACAACAGTAGGAGCAGTAAGAGTACTAAATATATGCTTAATGTGGATATTTTAAACTTAAATCTATCTATAACAGCAGTCAGACAGGATGTACGAATTAAAAAAGCAGCAACAAAAAAAGAAAAATACTTTGCATATTTTACGAAAATCACGTACAAAATATTTTTATCAATGAAAGTCTTAACTTGTTGCATGGAAAATCCCAAAAAGAAAATTAAACGTAAAAAAACAATTAAGAAAAGAAATCAATAGAAAGAAATTGTAACAATAAGTTATATATTTACTATGGATGCATATATAAGAATAAATAGGTCTTCTTCTTTTATAGAAGAGTATATAATATATACCATGTATTAAGAGTGATATATGTATATCTATGTACATGTTGTTCTTTTGTCAAAGGCTTTAAAAATGTTAATGGTCTTTGTACTAATCTGTATTGGCTATTTAGTTGTTAGGGCATTATAAAGTTAATCGCCTGTGGTTTGTAAACGTGTGCAAAACACAATAGACAACTAGACGCCCATTTAAGAAACCGGTTCTTTTGTTATCTTTTATGAATGAATTAAAGTCAAAATTAAGGATTTGCCAAAATCAGTTTCTAGTACACTCTCAGTTACACATACAGCCATATCTCATTTAAGGATTTAGAGAAAAAAAATGTCAATGGAGGAAATATTTGGCAGGTAGTTTACGTTTAATAACAGGTAGTTTTAAAATTCATGTTAAATATGGAGAATCCTGATATTGTTGTTCCTACAACATGTAAGGCACCAATGACGTTTAGATACAATCTGTAGGTATTTTAAAAAATTTCGCACATATCTATTTGTTGTTTTTTTCTTCCTGTACAAATTGGTGGAAAGAAAGTTGTTTGTTTTTAAACTCGTACGTTAGTATTAGTGGGCTAGTGTCAGTGAAATATAAGGATATTAAAACTAGTGAGGATGTTAAATTTAAAACAGTTTCAGACAGGTGATTAAACAGTAAAGATCACGTACAGGATCTTTAAGGAATAAAATATTTAACTTTAACACACATTTAAAAATGACATACAAACGCAGAGAAATGAGAAATTACAATCACGATAAATTAGGTAGGCCTTTGTTTAAAATAAATTTTTTCAATATACTTCTAACTATTAACTAACGATATTTTTATGAATCTTTTTAGGTTTAGCTAAAACCTGTGCGATGAAGGAAAAGAGCAAAAATGCGGCACGCACAAGACGTGAAAAGGAAAATGCCGAATTTTTCGAGTTGGCTAAATTATTACCGCTACCAAGTGCAATTACATCACAATTGGATAAAGCCTCAATAATACGCTTGACCACCTCATATTTAAAAATGCGCCAAGTTTTTCCAGAAGGTAAGTTTTTATTTTTAATAACACCCACCCTCTGAAAAGCCTCTTAAAATTCTTAAACTTGTGATGGATTTAATTCTTTAATAATTAGTGATTCATTTTTTGGCATTATTAAACGTGAGACAGTTGTTTTGTTTCGTTTTGTTATTTCTAAGCACGCGTTTGAACTTGTGTCCTTAATAATTTTTTATATAGTGTTTTTTGCTCTCACTTCAAAGTCATATGTGTGTATGTCCTGTAGGTTGGCACAATCATCACACGCTTTAATTTCCTGCGGCTATGTCAAATGATGTGTAATGGTTTGTAAGTTTGCCTTCAACATGGGGACGTAATTTTTTGTTTGTTAGTTGATAAGTTTAACGATTTTTTTTCCAAACATATTGTCAAATCACAGCAGGATATTTGTTGATTGCAAAAACAAATCGCTAAATTTGTTTGTTTGCATTTTTTTTTCTTTTTTAACAAAAATATGTCATTCTAATTGGAGTATAAACTTAATCAACAATAAGTTCAATAAGAAAATTTGTTTTTAACAAAAGAATTTTTTAAAAAAGCTTTTTTAGAGTTTTTGCAATTTTATTAATGTAAACTCTTCCACATTATGAATAAATAGGAATTTATTTATTATATGGCACACAAATATTCCATATGTAATTTTTTTTAACACCAAAAATAATTTCACAGTAAAGTTTTGTTAAAAAAAATTAGAGATTTTCTTAAACACCATTAATGATTAATATAAAATTGCTTAACTTTTATTATTGACTAGCTGTGCCCACACACGCTGTGTGCTTTCTGACAATATTTTGTGCGATTTTGCTTTGAAAGTAATCCACAACAAATTTTAAGACTCTTACGAATTTACTTTATATAAATATCCCTGGATAAAATTTTAAAATTTTTATAAAATTCTAAAATCTAAAAATGATTGTAAAGCTCTCTAAAAGACAGACAGGAAATGATTTTTGTCATTATTTTAAACCTGCGTCAACTGTTGCGCAACATTGCTTAAAATATACTGCTTTCAAAAATAAAAGATGCCTTAAAGTATGCAGTACCTTAAAATCGCTAAAAAAAAATCGGCGTACTTTCACTGCTTTTTCTCCACTTTCTCTTGGAAATAAAATATTTTTTCGGAAAAAAGTATTCTATATTAGAATCAGGATGAACTAGCCAAGAAGGGAACACTATTGCACGATGATGCCATAGACATCTATTGTGGCATTCCCCTCTCGGCCTGTTTACACCGCATCAACTTTGCCCTTCACATCATAGCTCAGGCCAGATGGTCCAATGAGTCGACTTGCTCGATCGCAAGGACAATCTGGCCCTCGATGGACCAAAAGAAAACGGTCTCGCTATTTCGGCTGCAGAAAATGCAGATACGCGACTTAATAGCAATAGTCACTGGGCATTGCTTATTTGGAGCCCATGCAAGCAGGATGGGTATCCCCTATAATGACTTCTGTAGAAGTTGCCAGAATGAAGAAGAGGAGGAAACGGTTGAACACCTTCTCTGTCATTGCCCTGCATTAGAACACTGTCGCCTACAATACTTGGGACGACGATGTTTTGAAAGCCTCTCGTGTGTTTCATCTCTGGAACCAATCAGGATTAATTCCTTTTTCTAACCCTCTTCCAAGTGAAGTGACATAGTTGCTTCTCAACATATGTCACGTCCAATAGTGCCTTCACGGCTAGCACCTTCCCACCTTCTACCCACTTCTTTCTCTAATTTCTCACTTCTTTCACTTCTTTCTCTAATTTCTCAGTCTAACTTTGTTTTCTATTTTCTCTGTCTATCCCTCCTCTTATCTGCAGGTATCACAAAGGGACCAACATAATGGACCCAAGTGAGCTATTTCATTCTCTTTCTCCTCCTCTATACAAGCTGCCTGCTTAACCTAACCTAACCTAGAATCAGGATTAAATCCATCCAGTAGTTTTTACGTGATGCGAACACAGACAGACAGATATACAGGAAATGAGTTACTATTTTATTATAACATACATAACATACAAATGTAAGTGTGAGTTTAAGTCCATGGTGAGCATTTTCTATACTCGTGAGTATATTTAACAGATAACCTACTAGCCTAATGTCGAACATAGGAGTAGGATTAAGTCATAGCAGCTTTATTATTTAAATATAATTTTTTATTTTTAAGAGAAATTATAAGCAGATAAAAATCCGTTATTTCGAATTATAAAGTATGGGAAGATTTTTTTAATTTTTTTTTTTTGCCATTTTCTCTATTGACTTGCAACGAAGTAAAATATATCAAAATTTAAATTTTAGTTAGATGCGCACATACTGTGAATATTAAAAATTAAATAAAACAAAACAGATTTGTTGTTTTTGTTAAAAAAGAATTTGTTTAAAAAAAAAAAAATTATCAAAAATTTTACAACAGTTTTGTTAATAAAACAATAGAAAACCAGACAAAGAAAAACATTTTTCACGTCTTATGGCTCAGCCTTTATTTTTAATAATTTTTTTATACTTGAGCATAGCAAATACCCTGTGTAAATATCAAGTGTCGACCTTTAACGTTTCGAAGAGAAGGGAAAACCCATTTAAATTTTAACTGTCTATTACTATTCTAATATAAGGTCATATATGCAAAATCACCACAATAGTTTAGAGAAAATAATGTGATCATTCATTTATTTGACATTATTTTCACAACTGTAATAGTTCTTATATAAAATTTTACGCTATTTTTTAGCGAAATAAAAACTGCAAACATATTAATATTCAGAGCTCTGTTTGGGTTCTGAATATTAATATTAAGTATTAAACAATCCTGACTAATAATTAATTTAATGAATATTTTTTTTTAATAATAAAGCTTAATTCTGCGATTCTTATAACCGCCAAATCCAATATAACAATCTTCAAAAACGCACTTAGTCCATGATTCATTGTCGTACTCCGTCGTTCGATCTGTCAAAAATGACATGTGTACTCAAAAGGTATGATAGTATCGATTATGTTTGTGACAGACTTTTTTACATATGTATCTGTACAATTTGATAATCTTTTGAAAAAAATCACAAAATATTTTTTTCTCCATGCGATGTATACAGTGTGGCACCTACAACGCCATTTTGAAAAGATTTTTTGAGTAGGACTGAATTCTGTCAAATTTTTTTAAAAAATACATTTCCAACAACACTAAACACTAAACTATAAACTCTAAACTATGAACTCTATCGGATAGTATTATCAGTGCAAAAGCTCATTGGAGTAAGTGAGATTTTAAGAACTAGAGCGAGCAATCATTTTTACTTCTAAAATTACCCTGTATGTAAAAAATTTCGCTTAGTTCATTCTAATATCTGAGATAACTATTTTTTGTTGCTTATATTTCAAGTGGCTTATATTTTAAGAAAATGTTTCTTGTTTTTCTTATTATTCTTCATCATAACATCCGGTCAGTGTTTTGTTTAATTTGCCATTTGAGACTCGTTAACTAAAAAATGAAATGTAAAACAGCAAGAAAGTGGTAATAAGCCTAACCAAAAAGCATCATTAAAACCATTGACATCTTTAGAGGGGGGAAAAACAAAGGCATATCCACCCTTTATAAACAAGTAGTCTCGTCATGTTTTTTGTTTCCACATTCTAATTGCTTTAACGTAAAGCATAAGGAACAAAACAACAGCAGAATTGTTTGACTCTATAATAAAAACTGTTGTTTCCTACTTAAAACAATTTTGTTGTTGTTTTGTGTGTTTGCATGTAAAGTGGAAACAACTTCCCATGATGCTGATGAAGTGGGAAACAAATAAGTGGGTGGTTGGGTTGGTTGGTTGGTTGTTAAATAAATATAGAATGACAATAGATGAATGACACGCAGACAACCTACTGTGTATGTGTGCGTGGATGACTTTAATTGTTTAAAAAATGTTTTGATGACATCCTGCTGCTTCTTTTTTTTCAACTGATTTATTTCACTTAAATTATCATTATTTACCCGCTCTCATTTTTTCTTCTCGTTTTTAAGGCTTAGGAGAAGCTTGGGGTTCTTCACCTGCCATGCAAAGAGGTTCTACGATAAAGGAATTGGGTTCACATCTTTTACAAACTTTAGATGGCTTTATATTTGTAGTAGCACCTGATGGCAAAATTATGTACATCTCTGAAACTGCCTCTGTTCATTTAGGTTTAAGTCAGGTAAGTGTTAAAAAACAAAACAAAAAATAAATAAATTTATGCACATAAATTTATTGCGCATATTGACAACAAACTTAAGAACTCTTCAGAAAGTTGTTCCTTTGTTGGTACTTGTACGAAATTTGCATATCCTTACATATTTTATTCTTGTTGTTGTTATTCACTTAAAAATTTTTATATTTTTGTGTCATTTTTTCAGGTTGAATTAACTGGCAATTCAATATATGAATATATACACAATTATGATCAGGATGAAATGAATGCGATATTATCTTTACATCCTCATATGTACCAAAATCCCGTAAGTTAAATTTTCGAATTACGTTTCGAATGACTGAAGTAGTTTTGCTGATTTTTTCGTTCATTTTACTCTCTTCTTTCCCCACTGTCTGTGCTTTTTCTTTGTATTTTGTTTTTTACCGTATTTACAAAATAAATCATAGGATGCATTTATAAATTCTTTACACCTAACACAGACAAATCCCGCCTCCGTTGGTAGTCCTAATGGTTCAACAAATTATGGTGTTGGGGGCGATCGTGGCTGCCACACGATTGAAATTGAAAAACAATTTTTCCTGCGCATGAAATGTGTCTTGGCTAAACGTAATGCTGGCCTAACTTCATCTGGTTATAAGGTAAAATTTTTTAAAATACATATTATTATTCTTGTCATATTTTATTGCTTTTAATATTATAGGTTATACACTGTTCTGGTTACTTAAAAGCCCGCATTTATCCTGACTATGGTGACGGTCAAGGTGGCTATATACAGAATCTTGGTCTAGTAGCTGTTGGACATTCCCTACCTACTTCAGCTATTACCGAAATTAAACTGCATCAAAATATGTTTATGTTTAGAGCTCATATGGATTTAAAATTAATATTTTTAGATGCCAGGTAAGTCCATAAAATTTATTTTTTATCTGTGTATTTATGTGTACTCGTATATAATTAAGGTTTCGTGATAACATTAAATTCATAGTTTTAATTACTGTCTGCATATTTTAAGTGGTTGTCGTCTACAGCTCAATAAATAAAGACATAAACGCAAAAAACACGACACTTTCGGAACACCCTTTATGTTTTAGTATTTGTTGTAATAGCGGCCGCAATAATACACTTTTCAAGAGTCTACATATTATGGTTCAAAACTAAGGCCATAAACATGCAATTCACGTCACTATCGGAACACCCTTTAAGTCTTAGGTTTATTTTTTATACTTGTTTATATAGCGAACTAAGTTTTAATTACTGATTGCAAAATTTTAAGTGTATATCTTCTACAGTTCAAGAGATAAACACAAGAAAAAAGCACCAAGCCTAAGAAAATATGTCTCCGATAAGGTTAAATTGATATATTTCAAAAGTTTTTATAAGACGCTTAGGAAACTGTATAACTACATAAAATAACAAATTTAACTTTTGCTAATTATTTTATTGTGAAATTTATACTTTATTTAAAAAAAGCTTGAAAAACAATCATTTAAAAAAAAATTTCACTTCACTTCAATTTGTACTAATATTAAACACTAAATTAAGAACAAATTAAAAAAGTTAAAAAATTATGCATTTATTACGTTGAGCATGATTTGTATGTTCTAATTAATACCTTGTTGCATGTCTTTTATTTGTAATAACGTCTGCACAACGTTTTAGCATCAAATTTACAAGATTTTGGCGTTTTTCCTTTGGAGTTTTATTACAGATTTGCTGGACAGCTGTCCAAAGCATACATAAGTACATATGTATATTCTTAATATTAAATATATGTTATGTTACAGTCATGATTTTCATTTTCAAAGAAATATTGAAATTTTTGTTTTAATTTTTCGAAAATTGTGTGTAAAAATTTTTTGTAAAAATAATTTTTTAAAAATTTATTTTTTTGGAAAATTTTTTAAAAAATTTTTTTTCGAATATTTTTCTGTAAAATATCTTTTTGAAAATGTTTTGTAAATTTTTTTTTTTTAATTTTGTTGAAATTTTTTGTTAAATTTAGGACCTTTCTGCAATCTATATTGAGTTAGAATGGTCAGACTAAAGCAAAAAGAAATCCTTACAAAAAAAAAATTTCCTCATATTGACACATGGAGGGTCTTTTTAACTGCTCCTATTTATCAGTGGATACCCTGTGGGTCCATTGGCTACCTCTATGTGTAATGCTTTCTATTAAGGTCTCTAATACAAATCAAAGCAGAAAAACCCTACCAATCTAAAAACAAACAAAAATCGCCCCTCGCAGGGGGTTATTGATCCCCCAAAATCTGTACGCACTCCTTGCGATCTACCTGTCGCAGTCTAATATTTATTTGACAAAAAAGGCAAAACAGAATCATTAAAGCCGAAAAAAATTAAAAAAAACGTGAAAAAAATATAGGTGGGTGTGGTTTTTGGCCCACAGTCTCCAAAGGAATGATCCGATGTTGCTGAATTGCAATACCAAAATTTTCGAGACTATGCCTGACAGATTGGTGTGCTTAAGTTTTTTGTATCTCTTCTGGTGCCTTGGCAAATGACATTACAACACTAACACGGACAGACGGACATCGCTTAATCAACTTCCAGAATATCCAGAATATGGAATCGGAAATGAATAATGTAGAAATTACACACGGAATGACAAACTTATATATACCCTTTCCACCTGTGGTGAAGGGTATAAAAATGAACTTAAAGTTTTTAAATAACTAGGTATAAAATTAGAAGTCGGAATTGTTAACTACTACTATTTGGTTTGTTAAGTGGTAATTAAAAAAACATTATTGTGTTTAAATTTTTAGTTTAATATAATTTTGTAGATATTTTATGTATTAACACATCCATACATACATACATACAAATTTCTTTTTTAAGAAAATTTAAGACATACATACATACCATTTATGTAAATAATATCATCTTGACACTTACGTTAATACTTAAACAAATGGCAGCCATTTTTTTGACGGAATCCCTTTATTAAAAAACACAACAAAAATATACACTCAACACCCCACTCATCAAGCAAAAGAAAAACATAAAAAATCCCTGATAACTCCCCCTTATTAAATAAGCAAAAAACACAACAAACCCAGCAAACAACGCAATAAAATCAAACAAATCATTTCCCACTTGAGAATGTGTCTACAGCTTTGATTTTGTCATTCATTCATTCATGCAATTTATATTGTAAATTGAAATAAACAAAAAAAAAAATAAACAATAAAGAGCATGACTGCGAGAGTTTATTGTAATAATCCTGAGAAAGAGAAAACGGTAACACGATATTATAAACGCACAATTACCCTTATGATGAACACAAAAGAAAGACAAACAAAAAAAGGAACAAAAGGAAACAACAAAAAGCATATTGTAGCAATTATGCATAAAAACTCTTTTGCTATTAAACTAACCTCCCTCCCACCCGTTTCGTTTTAAGTATCGTTAAGTAACTGGTATTTTTTAACGATATTTATATTTTTTAATTGAATTAAAGCAATATAAACATGAATTGTTTTTGTTCTCTTTATTTAATTAAATACATTTACAATTTTCTTTTTTTAGAGTATCCCAACTTACTGGCTATGAACCTCAAGAACTTATTGAGAAGACTTTGTATCAATATATACATGTACAAGATGTACTGCCCATGCGTGTTTCACATCAAATACGTAAGTACTTCCCCAACTCAACACGTCTATGCCATAAGCTACTAATGTCACTCCAATTTCCAACCACTTTGAATGTTGTTTTTCTTGCTTAACATTTAACAACAATATCTTGTCATTGTTATTTTTGTTTTTCTTTCGCCTGGCGCTTTGGAAAAACAAAAACCGTATGCTTGGTATTTGCCATTTATAAGCGTTTAATCCTTTTTGAAAATTGTATTAGATGCACAAAAAGCAACAATAACATTCGTAATGTTTTTCCTTGAGTTGAAGAATTTACTGTTATTTATTTATTTATTTATTTTATTTACAGTTTTGTATAAAGGACAAGTTACCACCAAGTATTATCGTTTCCTAACAAAGGGTGGCGGATGGGTTTGGGTACAATCCTATGCCACATTGGTGCATAATAGTCGTTCGTCGCGGCAAGTTTGCATTGTGAGTGTAAATTTTGTCTTAAGGTAAGTTAAATGCAATGTTGTATAATAGTATATATATATGTATGTACATACATACATAAATGTTAATACTCAAAAGTAAAGCAGCTCTGGGTTGATAAATAATTTCTGTCCTCTAAATCTTGTTTTTTCACCTCTTGGTATTTTGTGTCTTTCATCTTGCTCTAGTGCCATTTAAAACCTCGTATAACTTTTAATTCTATGAAAATAAATTGAATAACTAAATTCGGCTTTTATACAGTGGTGAACAATTCAATGGCAACTTTTATTGAAACTTCTATTCCGTATTTTTATTTTTTAATATTTAAGGCATATTTAACAAGGTAGCCTCTCTAGGAAAGGGAAATATTAAGGAAAAAAAATTAATTAATTAATTAACTGTCAAAATCCATATAAAAAAATTAAAAATGTTCCCTTAATATTTTCCCTCTCCAGTGAGGCTACCTTGATAAATACATTGTTAATTGTGGGGAAATATTAGGGCGACAATTTTCAAATTTTTTTTATATGAAGTTTTACATGTAAACTTCCGTTTAAGGAGAAAAATTGTAAGTTTAACTGCCAAAATCCATATAAAAAAATTAAAAATTTTCGCCTTGATATATTCCTTCCGTAGTGAGGCTACCTGATTAATGTACCTTGTAATAGTGTTTTCCAAAAAGCTTCTACTGTTTGTAGTATAATTCAACTAGTAGATTCACCTGAATCAAAGTTAAACCTTAAAAATAGGGGATAAAACAAGGCCCACCGAATGGGTATAAACATACGACCAGCGGTAAAAAGGAGGTGGAAGCCTTCTAGAAAGCCTCTTTACTCCTTCTTTAGTAGGCATAAGGCCTTCTAGTAGCTTTCCATACTCATATCTTTTTTACACAAGAGTTCCAGAAAATCTAATGAAAATTGTCTGCTATTATTACGACGCTTTAGAAGGCTTTTCGTAGCAAAGACTAAAAAACTGTTTTGACAAGATTTTTTAATGTCTTTTCTAATTTTCTTAAGCATTTTCAGTTTGTTTTCATTTTAAAATATTTAAATTTATTCTTAATGTGTTTGGTTATCAAACCCGCAACCCCCAGACTGATTAACTGTGTACTACCAATCAAAATCTGAAAATAGAAAATTATGTATTTATGTATTTGCCATACAAAATAAGACAGATAAAAATAAGAATGAGTGGTAGTAGATCTTTTAGAAAGGTGAGCCATAGGGATTTTAAAAAGCAAGCGATAGAAATGTTGGCATTATCCGAGACACGCAGGGCTGCGTTGTTTGTGGTATATGCAGCTCACATCCTTATTATTGATGAGGAGTTCCGCAGATTGTGAATTATTTGGTTACCAAACGTAAAATATTTGACTATGAAGGTCGACCACGTAAAATGGGTGCAACGCATATCATTTTTATTTTATTATATATTTAATGCTAAGTGGAGAATATATTTTTTTGTTTAATTAATTAATTTTTAAGAGTGCTGTGCCGGATCTGAAAAATATCTCTGTATTTAAGACCCCGTTCCTAAGAAAAATTTTTCATGGTTTTTTATTCGCACCAAATAATTATATATATTTTTCTATAAAAATCAGAATAATGATAAAATATAAAAATATAATATATAGAACTCTTTAGTACTCGACGTTGACCGAAATGGTGTTTAGAGTCATTTTTGAAAAAATTAGCCAATATTGTCACTCCAAAATCCACATCAAACTATTCCTCTTTGTGGATAAAACTTCCTAAATGTCTCCGAAAACTTTAAGTAGAATGAAAAATGGTGTCATGTAAACATGAAGATAGCATAAAAATTGATTTTTGGCTGTTTAAACTACGCAAGTCGTATGAACCATGTTCGAATTCTGGTAATATATTTGGTGCAACCTCCTTCATTTTTGCTTTATTTTGTATAAAAAGTTTCTAGTAAAAATAAAAGAAACTCAATTTTGACCTTAGAACGATGTTTTTTGGGGAAAATTCCTTATATTTTTCGTAGGTTACGTTTCTGCTATACTCTTTGTCAAGTTTTTCGGTCCCTATCAATTTGACCCACTCTGATATACATACTTTAGTATTTTTTAATGAATATTACAGTGAACACTACCTTAATATGTTACTTTAAGAAAACTTAATACGTTATATATTTATATTTAATATAAAAAACTTTACTTTAATTGTAGTGAACAAGAGGCCAAAGACTTAGTTCTTAATGAAATACAAACGGGTAACATCAAAATCGAACCGATCTCAACGCCAGCACCAATACCTACCCCAGCTTTACATGCCAATCATGCAGCAGCCGTTGCCAATGTACCACATCCAGTCACAGTTTTAAACAATGGCAGTTCGGCGCGGAGACTTGCAACGCCGGTTCTAACTCCAAGCGTTCTAAGTACAAGTCCTAAACTTGAAACTTGTTTTGATGCAGCTGTGACACCCGTTCTAAGTACAAATAGTAGTTCAAGTAGTAGTAACAATAATGGCTATATAAGTCAACGTCAAACATCAATATCACTGCAGCAACATAATGATCATCAACACCAACAGCTGCATGATCATCACCATCATCATCATCATCAGCACCCAGAGCATATGCAACATCAAGCAATAAATCACCAGCAACAGCATATACTCGATATAATGGAGCCACATCAGACACAAGGAAATATCAGCTATACGCAATTATATCCAGTAAATGAATCAATAGTAAGTTCCAGCAGCTCTTTGGGTCATGACCCCATGCATTCGTATCCTGATACCACAACTGGCAGTAATTATTACAGTAACAACAACTATTATTATGATGCCACGGTCGATGTAACAGCTGCCTCTTTGATAAGACCATTTTCGGCTAACTCCAATAGTTGTTCGAGTAGTTCGGAGAGTGAAAGACAATTGTCAACGGGCAATGCTTCCATTGTCAATGGCACATCGCCACAAACCACCTACAGTGATCTCAGTCATAGTTTTGAATTAAATTATTTCTCAGATAGTAGTTCCCACCATCACCATCAGCAGCAACAACAACATCACTTACAACATAATACATTAACTGAGTTAGTGTCTCCCTTACAAGGGAATCATTTAACACAGCTTGATCATCAACCGCCACCGCCGCCACATCACTCCCTTGCCCAACTAGAACTACAGCAACATCAACAGCACTCCAATCAAAATCAGCATCAACAGCAACAACAACAACAACATATTGTTGCGAATAGTTTTACGGAAACTTTTAAAAATGTGAATGGACCCCATTATACCAGCGTAATAGTGGAGCCCCAGCACTATATAAATAATGAATTTGTGCATTAACCTTTAAAGTTTTTGAGTTAACAAAAGCTTCTAAAGAGTCTTTATCTGCCACCGCTACAAAAAAAAATCTTTTACTTTCTATTGTTGCAATGCTATTTTACATAAAACTATAAAAAAAAATTAAATATGGCTGAGCCATTATTTATATACATATTTATATACATATGTACATACCTATAATATCTATTTATACTATTATAATTTTATATTAAAATTTTAATAATTTTCAATTTCTTTGATTTATTTTAATTGTTTTCTTTTTTATTTTATTATTAATATGGATGTTGAAATTTTATTATTTGATTTATTATTTTGCTATTTGATATTTACTAAGTTTTGAATATAAATTTATATGTAGCTATAAAAACTAATTGTTATACACATGTCTAAATGTAGTTTTAAGTTATAATTTTCTGTAGTTCAAAAATATCTAATTTAGAACAGAAATTTCTGTTTAAAAAAAAACACTTCATTTAATTGTATATATTTAAGAAAATATTGTGTACGCCTAATTTAAATATAAATATGTAAGTATAGCATAAATACATAACAAATTTGTTCATTAGTAAAAATATATACATACATATACATAAAACAAAGTAAAATAAAACAAAATTTCATATTTGTATTTATAACTTTAAGTTTTTCTATACATAATATATATATATATATATATATATATATATATATATATATATATATATATATATATATATATATTTAATAATTAAGAAAATTACAAACAAACAAATTAAATTAAATTAATAAAGTGATAATTAATATAAAACATTGGTATATTTTAATACTTTTAAACTGTTTAAAAGAATCTCTGCAAAAAATAATATGTAACTGGGTCAGCTCTGTTAGTTAAAAGTCTTTAGTTCTGTAACCTAGTGTTTATACTTGACAGAAATTTGTCTTGATAAAAGTTAAACTTCATATAAAAAAACATTATTTTTAATACTGCGTTGTTTTATATGAAGTTTGAGTTTTGTCAATTCAGGTTTTGGAAGGTTTTGAAATTCAGTGTTCAAAAGAAGCATTCAGAAATAATTGTTTTATTTTGGCTATTCAAATCAATTTCAAATACCTTGGTTCACATTTGTGCGTAGAAGTTATTTATTTGTTTCGCTTATGTTTCTTTTTTAACCTTTAATTTTTTAAATTAGAAAAAAAATAATTCCTATATGAAGGTAAATTAGGCGCACGAACAATTACTATTAGCCGTACAAATCAGTTCTAATAACCGCACTGAAAATCAGTGTCTTTACTTTGTTTCTGCTCTTAAAAGTGTTCACTTATTCCGGTGTAACATTGGATAGCTATTGTGTATTGAATTTTATACCCTTCACCACAGGTGGAAAGGATATATATAAGTTTATCATTTCGTGTGTAATTTCTACAATATTCATTTCCGACCCCATAAAGTATATATATTCTGGATCCTGTCCGTGTTGACGTTGAAATATCATTTGCCAAAGCGCCCGACGAGGTACAAAAGATTTAAGCCCAAAAATCTGCCAGGCATAATTTCGAAAATTTTAGGATTACAATTCAGCAACATCAGATGATTCTATTCGAGGCTGCGGGTCCACGTTATTTTTATTTTTCGGTTGTAATGATTCTCTTTTGCTTTTTTGTTAAATAAATATTAGACCACGACAGGTAGATAGCAATGAGTGCATATATATCTCGGGGAATCAATAACCCCCAGCGAGTTGTAAATTTTTGTTTGTTTTTAGTCTGGTAAGGTTTTTATGCTTTGATTTTTATTAAAGGCCTTTATAGAAAGCAATACACGTAGAGGTAGCAAATAGACCCACAGGGTGCCCACTGGTCACCTAGTGGCTCTATTACTTTTTGACAATTTTAGTGCAATATCGATTGCAGAAAGTTCCTAAACAATTTTACAAAAAATTAACAACAAAATTTTAACAAAAAATTTAAAAAAAAAATTATAAATAAATCTTAGAAAAAAAATTTACAAACACTTTTCCTAAAAATTATTATAAAAAAAAATTTCCAAAAAATATTCTATAAAATTTAAAAAAAAAATCCATAAAACTTACAAAAAATTTTAAATAAAATTTTTACAAAGATTTTCTATAAGATATTAACAAAGATTTTCTATAAAATTTTTACAAAAGATTTTCAATAAAATTTTTACAAAAAAAAATTTCAATAAAATTTTTACAAAAAAAGTTCAATAAAATTTTTACAAAAAAAATTTTAATAAAATTTTTACAAAAAATTTTCAATAAAATTTTTACAAAAAATTTTCAATAAAATTTTTACAAAAAATTTTCAATAAAATTTTTACAAAAAATTTTCAATAAAATTTTTACAAAAAATTTTCAATAAAATTTTTACAAAAAATTTTCAATAAAATTTTTACAAAAAATTTTCAATAAAATTTTTACAAAAAATTTTCAATAAAATTTTTACAAAAAATTTTCAATAAAATTTTTACAAAAAATTTTCAATAAAAATTTTACAAAAAATTTTCAATAAAAATTTTACAAAAAATTTTCAATAAAAATTTTACAAAAAATTTTCAATAAAAATTTTACACAAAATTTTCAATAAAAATTTTACACAAAATTTTCAATAAAAATTTTACACAAAATTTTCAATAAAAATTTTACACAAAATTTTCAATAAAAATTTTACACAAAATTTTCAATAAAAATTTTACACAAAATTTTCAATAAAAATTTTACACAAAATTTTCAATAAAAATTTTACACAAAATTTTCAATACTAGGTTTCCAAAAAATTTTCTATCAAATTTTTACAAAAAAAAATTTATATAAAATTATAAAAACAATAAATAAATTATAAAACAATAAATGTAAAAAAAATTCTATAAATTTTTTACATAGTTATGCATTTCAGGTGACGATATATACTGTATACAAAATTTTGCTGATTAGTGGAAAAAGCGTAGTTCTTTTGTAATGCGTTTTACTCCTAAATTAAACGAATTTTGTACATACATGGTGAACCAACCGTGGTGAAGGGCATAGAAGATTCGGCACGGCCGAATACTTGTTTAAGCCTTTGAAAGCCAGTATTAGGATGCTTTTGCTAAAATAGTAGAAGCATTTAAATAAAGCAACTTATTGTTAAAGCAACTTATTGGCTAGAGCGTCCAAAGCCATCACAGCAATATATGTGTGTAAAAAAGCCATAGGCAAGACTTGTGGAATGAACCCGAGAATTTCGAACTGGCTATTCGAAGTCTGGTGGAAAGCACTGGATACTAGGGCAAATATCTCTATTATAGAGAAAGTATTGCGTAATATGGCGATCCTAATAACAGGAGCTATTAGGTCAACGCCGACGAAGGCACTTTTTGCTATGCTAAACTGGTTACCAGTAGACCAGCTAGCCAGGAAGCTTGCACTAAGAACGGCCGTTAGACTGAATGTCACAGGTACATGGAACCATAGACTGTGGGGCCATGCCAGTCTTCTGGAAATTACGAATATTATTCCCGGACTTATAGACTGCTGCATCCCAAAACCCTTCTTCATGCGAAACTTCGATTTCGACATGACGGAGGGCCACCCACCACCCCCTGGCTCACTCTGCGTGTTCACAGATGGCTCCAAAAGGGGGTGGGAGTTGGAGGTGGGGTCTATATAGAGGAATTTGGAATCAAGATGTGTTTCAGACTCCCAAATGAATGTAATGTTCTACAAGCAGAAATATCTGCTATCAAAAAAGCGGCAAACTGGCTAAGGTATCACAGAATATCAAATAGGGATATCTGGTTTTGTACCGACAGTAAAACTGCCATTATGTCCCTAAAAGGTGTGTTCAGCACATCAAATCTCGTCCTGGAATGCCGGACATCCTTAAATGCGATGGCGGAAAATTCAACGGTCACCCTTAAATGGGTGCGGGGACATGGGACTACCTTAGGCTACAATGTTGCTGACGAACTAGCAAAGAAGGGAACTCTGCTTCATGATGGCGCCATTGACGTCTATTGTGGCATTCCCCTCTCTGCATGCGGGCAACGCATGCTCTTTATGACCTGGCCCAGGCCAGATGGTCCGATGAGTCAACTTGTCTGACGGCAAGGACGATCTGGCCCGTACTAGATCAGAAGAGGACGGATTCATTACTTCGGATGCCGAAAACACAACTGCGTGACTTTATATCTACGGTCACTGGGCATTGTCTATTCGGAGCCCATGCAAGAAGAATGGGCCTCCCTTACAACGACTTTTGCAGAAGCTGCCAAGATGAGGAAGAGGAGGAAACGGTCGTTCACCTCCTCTGCCTATGCCCTGCACTGGAATACCAACGACTTCAAAATCTTGGACAACGGTATTTCGGGAGCCTATCTTGTGTTTCACTACTGGAACCAAGAAGAATTAACTCTTTTCTGAGGAGCTGCGGTTGGTTCTCCAACCCACTCCCACTCGGCGAGGCATGAAAACGCTTGTTTGCTGTCTCGGCCAATATGCTATCTTTTGACACTTATATTTTTCTTAACTTACCTCTCTCTTTTCTTTACCTCCCCAGCTGCCTGCTTAACCTAACCTAACTTATTGAAATTGTCAATGTTAATCTGCACAATTTTTTTATATGTCTAGATATTTATACAGGGTGAGCCAAAAGAAACCAAGGGCTCTCCAAAAATTTGTCTTAAAAGTGCCATTGTGTCTCGGGCAGTATGGGCAGTGGCTCCGTCCTGCTGAAACCACATACCAGGTCTGTTTTCAAGAGCAGGACGTAAAAAATTTTCTATCATAAACCGATACCGCTCTCCATTTACGGTTACAGCACTTCCATCTTCATTCTCGAAGAAGTAGGGCCCAATGACATTTTCAGATGTGATCCCACACCATACTGTACACCTGATGGGGTGCAATTGGCGTTGATGAATGGCTCTTGGATTTTCAGAACCCCAGAACCTACAGTTCTGCTTATTAACAAAGCCATTCAAATGAAAATGAGCTTCATCACTCATAATCAAATTTTCAATAATGTCGGCGATATGCTCTTTGCGTTAAAATAATTGATCTCTGGTTTAAATAATACAATTCCAAGTGTTGTCAATATAATCTGAAAGAAAAAATAAAAAAAGTTAATAAACAAAAAAGTTATTAAACTTTTACACCCCTTGGTTTCTTTTGGCCCACCCTGTACATATAGTATTTGATCTGGCAACATTACCTTGAGTTGTAAACAACGTGTTATTTTTTGCTCGTGTGTGATTTTTATTGAAAATTTAATTTTTCCTTTAAATCGCTTCCAATATGGCTAGCCAGAAGCGAGAATACTTTGGGAATAGTCCCAAATTTAAGACGATAAGGATTGATCCTGGCCCTAGTAACAGGTTTCATTTGCTAGCAAATGAAGAAGAAGAAGAGGCAAGAGCAGTCAAAGAAAGGGTTCCACCAATAGTGGTAGACTCGTGTCACAGTTTCTCAAAAGTTTGGGAAATACTCGGTGAGGAGTACTTCTTCAAGAGAATGACAATTGGAACTAAGGTTACATGCAATACAATGGTCCTGTATGAAGCTGCGTTAAAAAAGCTGAGTGACCTGAAGTACAGTTTTTATACACACGAAGTTAAAGACGTAAAGCACTTTAAGTTAGTGTTATATGGTTTGCCAAGAACAGACGCAAAGCTTTTAAAGGAGGAATTGGTTAAAATGCACAACATAAACCCAGTAAGTGTCAAAGAAATCGTAACCAAAAGGACTACAGCTGATGACGCTATATACTTGATTGAGTTTAACAAACAAGAAGTGTCAAAAAATGATATTATGAAAATAAAGTACTTTTGCAATATTGCTGTTTACTGGAGAAGACCTCTTAAAGGGAATAAAGGGCCTACGCAATGTACGAAGTGCTCTATGTACGGACATGGAGCTAAAAACTGCGCAGTTTGTGCTGGCAATCACGACCAGACTGAATGTGTATTGGCCAAAAACACTCAAGGGAGTAATGTTGTTTATAAATGTCACAACAGTAGCCAAAAGAACTTAAGAAACTCGAATCACAGGTCCGACGATCCTAAATGCCCTTGCCGTAAAGATTATTTAGAAATGCGCCTACGATTAACTTCTAAGTCTAGACCTAATTTCAACAAGTCGAGAATTAATCATGTGTATGATGAGACTGAGTTCCCACACCTGTCAAGTCAGAGTCAACCAACTGATTCACGAGAGCACACCTTCCAAAGGAAAAGTTTGTACTCTGAGGTTTCGAAAAACAGACCCCGCGACAGCAACAACGATGATGACTTATCTAACGAGAAATTGTTAGAAATCTTCTTTAGTGCTGTGGATGCACTAGAAAAATGTCGAAATAAATTTGACAAATTAAGAGTGCTTGGCATGATGCTCAAGCATGCTATATAAAATCATGGGTAGTCAAAATGTATACGTTATGCACTGGAATGCTCAAGGCATAACAACTGAGTCAGCAGCTGCACAGCTCGAAAAAGTTCTCCATGAGAAAAATATTGATATTCTACTTCTTAACGAAACGTTCCTGAAGCCGTATCATAGGTTAAAATTTGGAGGCTACAAAATATACAGAGAAGACCGTCAAACACATGGTGGGGGTGTGCTTATAGCGGTTAAAAATTACATAGATCATAAGTTGTTACCAAAGATTAAAACAATAACCATAGAAAATATCTCTGTGGAAGTTAAAATAAGTGGACGTCCCGTAAGTTTTATCTCTGCTTATAATCCAGTTTACACTTCTAATTTTAAAACCGACTTAGAACTTCTTACCAATTCGTTTAGTGACTATTTTATTTTTGGTGATTTGAATGCACAACATGTGAGTTGGAATTGTATTTCAAACAATTCAGCTGGCAAAGAACTGTACAGACATCACTTAAGTTCAAGTTATTATGTATATCATCCGGATACACATACTAGATTCGGCCAAAATATAATTCCAGTCCAACCATCCACGGTTGATATTTTACTTACTAACTCTAACATTTCATTTTCGCAGTTACAGTCACATCCAAATATTTTACAGTCTGATCACACCCCAATATCGTGTTACATTTTTGGAACACCACAAAATCACTTTGTTACAGTTCTATTGTATAATCAGGCTGATTGGCCAGCAATTAAATACTGGGTCGAGAATGAAATTAAGGATCATAATATCGGGCAAATAGAGCTTAACAATATAAACCTAGATTCGTCATTAAATAAATTAGTTAGTATAGTTAAAGAAGCTTTTTCCAAGATTCCAATTGGCCAGAAAAATCCTTGGCAGAGGGAAATTTCAAATACGTCTAAAATGCTGATTACTCAGAGGAACAAGTATAACCGTAAACTTAAAAGATGTAGAGATCCTAGTTACAGAACTCAACTAATCAGCATTTTAAAACAGTTGAATCACTTAATTGATTTTCATTTTAAAAGGGATAGAAATGAAGCGTGGGCTAAATTCATTTCCAAACTCCCTTCCGGCTCTAAAAAGTTTTGGAAACTAACAAAAGCTTTAAAAGGTAGAAATTCTGCAATCCCCGATCTAAATATAAATGGGGAAGTTTTAAGTACCGGTGAAGCAAATGCCATTGCGGAAGTTTTTAGATGCAACAATAATATCACCAACAATAATTCATCACCTTTAGATAATGTGGTTCTAAATTATGTGCAGAAACTTAACAATGTAAATCTCGCTGACAGTGACAATTTTGAATTCACAGATGCAGTAGAGGTAAAGACATTTGTTTTTTCTTTAAAAAATAACAAAGCCCCAGGTTTAGACGGAATTAACAGCATTATTTTAAAAAATATGCCCGATTACTTTTTTGAAACTTTGAGCAAACTATTTAATTACTGCTTGAGAAATGGTCATTTCCCCATGATATTTAAAAAGGCCAGGGTTATACCTATTTTCAAAACTGGAAAAGATCCAAAATTGCCTTCCAGCTATAGGCCAATAAGCATTTTGAGCTTGTTGGATAAAGCCTTTGAAAAAATAATCCACAAAAGAATCGTAGAGTTCTCAGAACAGAATAACATTATACATCAGCAGCAGTTTGGATTCCGAAGAGACCACTCTACCGTACATCGAATCAAACGAGTGGTTAATATTATTGAGAATAATAAAAGAAATCGTAGAAGTACAGGTATTATATTTCTTGACATTGAAAAGGCTTTCGATACAGTATGGCATAATGGCCTATTGTATAAACTTAACTCTTTTAGTTTTCCTTTATATTTACAAAAAATCATACAAAGCTTTTTAGACCAACGTTCATTTGTAGTTTTCGTGGAGCGCATCTCATCAGATTAAAAACATATACTCGCAGGTCTACCGCAAGGTTCCGTTTTGTCACCTACGCTTTATTTGTTATACACGTCAGATATCACTCTACGCAGGAATCAGGAAGCAGCATTTTATGCAGACGATAGTGCTTTCATTTGCAGCGGTAAGGTATCTAATTCATTAGTTAGGAAAATGCAAGAGAGCTTAAATTCAAGCCAAAAATATTTTAATAAATGGAAAATAAAGGTCAATGATGATAAAACACAGGCCATTATTTTTCCATATAATAAGTCGCCAAAACGCATACCTTCTCAATCTATGATGTGCCGTGGGAATGTTATACCTATAAAGTCAGAAATCAAGTATTTGGGCATTATAATGGATAAAAAACTAACATTTAAGCAACATGTCAACCAAATTTGTGAAAAAGCTATAAAGTGTGGTCGGGCATTGTTTCCCATACTCAACAGAAGATCTAAATTGAATATGAAAAACAAAATATTGTTATATAAAATGTGCATTCGACCAATTATGAGTTACAGCTGTCAAGTATGGTTTCATAAAACTGCGAAAACTCATACCAAAAAGCTTCAGATTATACAAAACAAGAATTTGAAAATAATTCGTAATCTCCTCGTAGGTATCCGACAAATTTACTTCACAGTAACTTTGGACACAAGATGATAAACGATTTCACTAGAGAACTGACCCTGACATTTAATGAAAAATGCAGACTGTCAAACTTTGAATCAATAAGGAATTTACAAGGTAATCACTAAGATTCGTTCGTTAAGAATGAATGTATTAGTGATTATCCAAAAAAAAAATTTCTTTATAACTTCCATAGATCTCAAAAAGGTTTTTGTGAGCTATTTTCCTTAAGGCTGTATATTTATTGTTATTAGTTTTGTAAATTTAATTATAAGACTCTTATTGTTGTAGTACTTATAGTAAAATCTCATACCTCTGTACCTTTTATATTTTAAACTTGTAAATAAAGACTTTTATTAAAAAAAAAAAAAAAAAACATATAGTATTTCCACTGAGAAATTTTCTATAAACAGAGTGTAAAAACTAGTTCTATGCCAGCTCTAGATAATTTGGAAGCCTCCTAAACCCATTTAAAAAAACGTGAATAATTATAATATTTTTACATTTAACAAAATTTTGCCTCGTTTGTATTGAATATATTACCCCCCTTCTCCATTAGACAACAAAAGTCAAACTTCATGTGAAAAAAAACCTTTATTTTTAATACCGGATTTTTTATATGATAGCAAATAAAGTCGGGGGTTTAAGCAAGATATTAAACTAACTTCTTTTAAAAATTTTATTTGCCTGCTTGTTGTTTAAAATCATGTCACTATGGGATCACTCTTTAATGTTATTATAGCGGTCATAGTAATACACGTTTTGTAAAGATTTTGTTGTGTATAACGAACATAGGTTTAAATATTCTGTGTAAATTTCAAATAACTACATGATTATGCTTAACAAAATAAGGCTAAATACTTGTAAATCAGTTCACTATCGCAACACGCTTTAATTTTTCGTTATTTTTATTATAACAGTCAAAACAATACCCATATTAAGAAAAATTCAGGAGCCTACCAATAACGGTTCAAAAATAAGGCCATATAGGTGTAAATCACGTCACTATCGAAACACCCTTTAATTTTGCATTTTATTATATTTTATATACTATTAATCAAGGATGATAGAAGACAAGGTTACGCCATCACGAAATTAAAATTCAACTTTTCTGCGCATTTCGGTCTAATGACGTCACGAAAATGTCTTCCTATTGGCTAATAATTTTGAATGAGAGTATAACTAGCCGCCATATTAAAATACTATACAACTTCTGTTCAAATGTTGTAAGTCTACCTATTACGGTTCCAGATATAGACACTTACAGACGAGCAGACATATGGAGAAAACAATAGGGTGACGTTTATACCCTCTGGGTACGGAAGCCTAAACAAGACACTTTATTTCTATACCAAATTCCATATCATTATCTTTCGGGATTATCTACCATCAAAGCTTTGATTTCGATTAAATAATTTTAATCTATAATTTCGAATAAAAGCCTGCAATTTTTATCATTAATTAGATTAAGAATGCCATAAGAAGTAGTTCAAGAAACAACATAAATTCAGGTTTAAAAAATTTTCTGGTGTACATCCGGTAGAATGCAGCTAAAAAACCTAAATTACATGTTAATGTCTAGTTTTTCATATTATTCTCTATTGCAACAATAAGTTGATATTGTTTGTGTCAACTGGACATTGAAATTTGATAGTTTTGTAGACCTACAAATTATTTTAAATTCATTTCTATGTTTATACAAATTTATTTGTGTAATACACAATAAATTTTATAAACTAAATTTTTATCCCGTCTATATTAGTCATATACAAAACCAGTATTAAAAATAATAATTTTTTTTATATGAAGTTTGAGTTTTGTTAGCACATGTTAAACCCCCTTAATTTTGCTATTAACATGGCTCAACAAAAGTCAAACTTCATATAAAAAAAGAACAGTATTAAAAATAATGTTTATTTTCATATGAAGTTTGGCTTTTGTTAAGACATGTTAATGTCTAAAGGAGTCGGGGCGTAACACTACTACATGGTACATAGTAACATAATGCAATATTTCAAATCTGATTTTAATTTGTTGACTGTATCAAAGCTGTGTTTACATTGCCCCCATCTACATTAGTCTTTAATTTATCTTAACATAAGTCAAACTTCATATAAAAAACATAATTATTAATAATGGCTAATGTAGACGGGGGTAAATCAACCGAAGAACTGTTTTACCCTTAACGATACTGTGAGATTTTTAAATGCAACTCTGTGTTTTCGAACACATTGAACGAGTCTCGAATGTTAAACCGAATCTCTATCGAAAATATACGGCCATCTTTCTTTTTCGTAAATCCTCACACAAGTGACAAGGTAAAATAATTATTTTGCAAAAATTTTATAGAAATATTATATAAAATGGCACAAAAACTATCAAAATTTGTAAAGAATGTTATGCGCTTTTTAGTGATTCTTCAAATTGATAAAAACAAAAATTTGTGTTAGTAATTCAAGAGATTTTAAATCACACGTGTTTTATTCGTCTGATTGCTTTGTATGAAAAGTGGCAAAACAAGTGAAACTAAATTATTTTTTTTATTATTTTAATACACTTGTAGAGCACATCAACATGCAGTTATTTGTTCGTGGTTTGGAATGTGTAGAAACCCTAGAGGTTCAACAAGATGCTAATATTGCTGCCGTTAAGGTAAGTACCAGTTAAAAAAAGGAGTGAGCCAATTATAAGACAAATATAACCTCACTTTTTTATAATATTTTCTGTCGTTTAACTATTGTGTTTTCTTATGGTTTATTTGCAGGCTCAAATTGCTCAACTCCAAGGATTTAATACTGAAGAAATTACTTTGCATTGTGAGGGCAATGCTTTGACGAACGAAACTCCAATTTCTGCTTTGTCCTCCTTTGAGTTGGATATTACAATTCCAATGTTAGGTGGTAAGGTGCATGGCTCTTTGGCTCGTGCCGGTAAAGTAAAGGGTCAGACCCCCAAAGTAGAAAAGCAAGAAAAGAAAAAGAAGAAGACAGGTCGTGCTAAGAGACGTATTCAGTACAACCGCCGCTTCGTCAACATTGTGCCCGGTTTTGGTCGTCGTCGTGGCCCCAACGCCAACTCTGCCTAAATTATTATGAAGGCATCCATATAAATTGTTTCACATACCTATATTCTAGTGTACAGTTCTAAGTACGTAAATAAAATAAAAAGATTTTTGTTTCTTACATGTAAAAAGAAAGTAAAAAATTTTTAAAAGAGCAAGTATCCCGCGAAATTGATGTTTATTTACTATTTTTAAATTCAGTTTGAAAACAAATTTTTATTTATATTGGTGCGGTTTAAATGCCAGATATAGAACCAGTACTCAACAAATATAACAGAAAAAGCCACAAGGAAACCTTAAAGAAAAGAACATTAGTACTGATTTTAGTTAAGGTGATACTTATGAAAAACTTACCAAGTAAAAGTACCAAAAAACATCCTTGCATATCATCTAAATTAACTTTATGATTTGTTATCTGTCTAAGCATTCCCCGGTCGTTACATTTATCCATAGAAGGTAAATTTGTTTGATGCCATCTTTCAATGAAACCCATTTGACTCAAACGTGTTATGTGATCATTTATTAAATTAAGATATGGGCTATTACTTGGTACCATTAAAGCTATTTGTTCATCAAGAAAGTGTTCCTTGCCTAAAGCGAACGAACATTCTTTATTGTTTTCGAATTGATTTTGAATTACTAGTTGTAAGTTGATTCGCCAATCTATATTAACACGATTACCCTCTTTAACAGCTTCCATGTTTTCCTCTTTTATGTTGTTATATATGGTGGCGAGTTCCAAAAAGTTGTGAAATTCAGTGCGGGTCGAAATCTGGAAGTAAGGTATCATACAACATTTATACATACATTTTGGACTTGGACAGTAGGACTTTTATTGCTTGCTTGTGTTAAACAAATATGAAATTGAAACGATTATGTATTAGGAATGCATTCGATACTGGTATTTCGGCCATACAATATTTTGCTTTAACAACGAGTTCTAGCGCAAGTTTATCTGCAGAGTAGAACTTGTAACTCTAGAGTGGATAATATTATTTTCATAAAGATATAAGAAACAGCAATACAGTCACTCACTCCTTATTTGATGCAGTGAATAATTTTCTCTACGAGAATCGATAACAGATTTTAAAAATCAAAGTTAAAGGTACCAAAATAATTTTATAAATTTAAAAAGTCTAAATTAAATTCAACTTTAAAATAAATCTCGCTTTTCGTTAGATGCAAGCTGCAAATAATTTTATTTTTGTTACTTGACATACAGATGAAATTTGAAGACAGGCTTAAGTTCGTTTTATTCTCTCTTAAGTTTTAAAGAATATTTTTTATTACAAATAATGTGATTAATTAAAAAAAAAAAAAAATTGTGTTATTGGATCGCTACATCCATCTTCAGCATTCTTCGCATATAGGTATCTACTTTGCGTGGTGTTAAGTTTTAAACACCATCTGTTTAACCAACCAAACCCAGTTATAGGAATACGAGAAAACTTTTATTCAATAATATATTTTCAGTTAGTAGAACAAAGTCTACCGGCACCTAAAGCTTCCTTCCTTCTTGTTTGATATTTTTCTTTAAAGAAATAGAAGACATCGGCGACTCAGCTAAATGAAAACAAATTCCGTTGACTACAATTGTCGCCGTGTTGTCAGATGCTTAATGATATTGAAGACGACAGCTACATCGTAAACTCTGACATTGTTGTAGAAATACTTATTTTGCTTTTATAAAATTAAATAACTTTTTCAAAAAATTATAAATATTTCCTCCAAAACTTTTTGTTGGTATATGAATTTGTAATTTACAATTTTGTGACATTTTCTTTTGTTGAATAAAATAGAAATTATACTAAGTTGACGACAGACACAACGGTGGTCGGGTACAGTCGGGTATCCATGTAGCTATACTGGCTTCAAAATAATCGTTTACCTATAAACGTGTGTATTTTATTTTTGACACTTTTATTTGGTATCCTGATGATGTCTATGTGTTTATTGCACCTAGGTTTTAAAACAGAGATATCATCTATTTAAAAATCAAACACATTTAAAAAAATATGTTACTCTATATACCTACACACATACATACATATGTATATTCTCAATATTAAATATATGTTATGTTACAGTCATGATTTTCATTTTCAAAGAAATATTGAAATTTTTGTTTTAATTTTTCGAAATTTGTGTGTAAAATTTTTTTGTAAAAATAATTTTTTAAAAATTTTTTGTAAAATTTTATTCGAAAATTTACAAAAAAAATTTTTTTCGAATATTTTTCTGTAAAATATCTTTTTGAAAATGCTTTGTAAATTTTTTTGAAAAAAATTTTAAAATTTTTTTCTTGTTGAAAATGCTTTGTAAATTTTTTTGTAAATATTTTTGAAAAAAAATTTAAAATTTTTTTTAAAAAAATTTTTTTAAAATTTTATTGAATTTTTTTTTTTTTAATTTAGGACCTTTCTGCAATCTATATTGAGTTAGAATGGTCAGACTAAAGCAAAAAGAAATCCTTACAAAAAAAAAATTTCCTCATATTGACACATGGGGGGTCCTTTTAACTCCTCCTATTTATCAGTGGGTACCCTGTGGGTACCCATTGGCTACATCTATGTGTATTGATTTCTATTAAGGTTTTTAATACAAATCAAAGCAGAAAAACCCTACCAATCTAAAAACAAACAAAAATCGCCCCTCGCAGGGGGTTATTGATCCCCCGAGATCTGTATGCACTATCTGTATGCGATCTACCTGTCGCAGTCTAATATTTATTTGACAAAAAAAAGGCAAAACAGAATCATTAAAGCCGAAAAAAATTAAAAAAAAACGTAAAAAATATAGGTGAGCGTGGTTATTGGCCCGTAGCCTCCAAAGGAATGATCCGATGTTGCTGAATTGCAATTCCAAAATTTTCGAAACTATGCCTGACAGATTGGTGTGCTTAAATTTTTTGTATCTCTTCTGGTGCCTTGGCAAATGACATTACCACACTAACACGGACAGACGGACATCGCTTAATCAACTTCTCTATGTATAAGGATCCAGAATATATATACTTTATGGGGTCGGAAATGAATATTGTAGAAATTACACACGTGGTGAAGGGTATAAAAATACAAATTAAGACCAATTGGGAATTATAAAACAAGTAATTTCATAAGGTAACACAGTGAAGGTTATGTTTTAAAGTCCCCTTTTACAATGACAGAAACAGGGCAGACAGCCGATATTTGTTGGTGTGGGGTTAAAGAGGTAGACTGTGTATTTCACGACTATCGTACTGGACATTTTTTCGTTTCTCTTTTCTGCTTTTCGCTTTGTTCTGTGTTGCTTAACATTATATGTCTATCTCAAGTCGGCGTCTACTTGCTTAAAATTTTTCAACAAAGTACATATACCACAGATTTTCAAACACACACATGTTAAGTAAATAAATTCGAAAATAGAACGTGCAAAATCTCTCTGTATTGTTTATGTCCAATTGTAAAAGGTTTAAGCAGAGTAGAAGAGAATTCAAAAAATGTCTTCCCTGTTTCTGTCTATTGTAAAAGCAGTCAAAATATAACATACGGTGTTTTAAACGATGAATTGTAAAAATTAAACAAAATAAAAAACTATAACTAAAAAGTTGTGATTTTTTTTAGTAATTTTAAACATCGAAATGTGCAATGTGTTGCCATATATTAGTATAAAGTGGTTAGTGTTTTTACTATTTTTAACGGTTATACTCCTTTGTGTGGGTTACAATAATAAAGTGTATAAGCAATAAATCACTATAATCACCATAAAAATAATTAATTTTCTTACCTTTGCATATTTTTCGAAAAATGTACCATTACGTAGACCATAGTGTTTATATTCATTGTGCTTGAAGAGCTGAAAAAAATAATTCAAACCCGGTTGAAATTTCGGGAACGTTAAGAACGCAACTAGATTGCCGCAATAAGTTGTCACCAAAATTATAACAACTATCCACCAGAAACCAATAACTAAACGGCCGCTATCTGCTTTAGGCAAGTACATGCCGCCTATAATTTTTATTAATAAATTCAATTACATTTATAAGTTAAAATATTTTTTCATTACCTTGTTGTAACAAAGCACCATAAATATACCAAAAACAATTCTTGAGTGTGCAAAAACCTTTAACTTTTAAATGTTGCATGGGTACTAAACGATTTATTATATAAAGTATTGGCGATGTTATCGAAATGGCACAAAAAAGTGATGCCCAGGTCTGAAAATAATGCATTTTATAATGTATTTAATTGCTAAAGTGAAGAAAAATTAGTTTTTAGCAAACAATTAGCAAAAATTGTTGTAAATACGAGGAAAAGTCAGAAAGTCTTTACAAAAATAGATTTGTTGAGATGATTTTTTTTATTTTTCAATGTAGTTTTTTTTTTAGCTAGATACACTTTATCCATCGGTTTTCCAAATTGTTAAACCCCATCCTAAAGCCTAATTCGGATCGAATCTTTCTTCACTGGTATAATTTTAAAAAGCGATTAAATCAGGGTTGCATTTTATTCAAAAGTATTAGTACTTGTATTATAGTGTGAAACGCCCTTAAATAATAACTCAAAGAAAATAAGTAAAACATTCTTTGAATTATTTATGTTATAATATTACATAATACTAGCAGTATCTGCCAATTCGTCGGCGTCCTTACAATATTTCGTCTTTGCTTTAAAAGCAATTCTCAAAAAATTTTAAGACTTACAACTAAACCTAAACAAGCGCTAAGGCGTAACGACGTCTGCTTTGAAAAAATATAAATAAGAGCGCAACGCTTTGTAATAAACGGTTATGTTAACATAATATTTCGTTTAGTAAAATCTAATAAATTTAAATGCAAAATTGAGATAAAATCACTATATAAAGTGGAAAGTAGCTAAAATGGCACCACTCTTACACAGAAAAATACAAAAAACTGTTTGTTTGCACCCAACTTCACTACCTAACGCTCTGTCAAAATTGGGTTTTCCAATTAGAAATTGTTGACGCCGCTATTTAGGTTTGCTTCATACATTAGCTCTGTTCAGTAACTGAAAGTTAGTACTAATTGTTACTAATTTTTACTGGAAAAGTGTTCATTAACTCGAAAAACTAGCAACGAGAGAGTAAATCAAGAGAACAAAAATGTGAGAGAAAAAAATTACTTGCATGTTTTTGCTAGTAAAATTTTTACTAGCAAGAATTTGTCAATCAGCTGTTCGGGATTTTGTGTTCAAAATATTTTTTTAGAAAAATTGTATGAAAATAGAAATTTGTGCAATATTAAGAAAAATATCAGTATTTAGTAGTAAAAATAATATAAAAGTGAATAAAATTTTGTTGGTGTATTATTTTTCTTTAATTTAGCGAGGATATCAAACGTTAAAATTTAGTTTTTCCTTTTTAAATTTAGGATTTCATTTTAGATCTTTTTGTTTTTAAATAATAAATAGTAAACAAAGCAGGGATCATACATTTATAGCAATCGTACTTTTTTCGGTACAATTCTGATTTTAAAATTGGTATTGTACAGTTTTTAATATACATATCTTGAACAATAAACATATTTGTGTTTTGGAATATTATTAATGTAAATATTATAGAAATTTCTTTAAAATAAGAATGTTTATTAGCACTGACTAACCAAAAATATTGACATCTAAAGCTTAAATGCATCATAAACTCTTTCAAAAACCACCCAATATTTTAAAACAATTTTATTTAAATTATTGTGCATTTATTTTTGTTATTTGATTTATTTATATGGTTTCCTTGAGATTACTATTATCAGTTTAAACTTCTTTAAAGCAACATTTCTGGCTAACAACGTTAGATTAATTTATGTTTGCCCTTTGAGTACAATTACGTTTGCAAAGGTACTATTTGATGGTCTAATCGGTACAAGTTTTAAGCCCTTCCTGCCGCCACCGTAGTCTACTTGCTAATTGTTGCTAGTAAAGCGTTCATTTACTTATTCATATTTAGGAGAGTAAGTATGTAAATTTCTGTTTTACTCGCTCGTTGCTAGTTTCTGCTAGGAAAGTTACTGAACAGACCTATTTTGTATGTACATGAGATTCTTTGACAGTTATTTTACTCCTTGCGCGCTTGTTTAGGTATAGCTATCTTTTGTAAAGTGCTCTAGATATGGTTTACATACATATCGCACCCTTAATACAAAAGGGTCACAACTCAAAATTTTCCAAAACAGACTTTTTTTCCATTAATTAATTCAGAGTACATATCTCTAACTAGGTACTGCGTAAATTTCTTTCACATCACTATCTTCTTTAACTGGAAAAATACAGTTATCTCTATTTTTATGTTAAGTTCGTTGCACATAAACAGTTTTTTGTCTCTCCTGAATATTTTAGTATTTTGAGTTGTGACCCTTTTGTATTTAGTGTGCGATATGTATTTACTTTATATAGGTGCTCATCCCTGGGCAATTACTTAGGAATGTAGGCCTTTTATAAAATTCTAAAATAAGGTTCTGTAAATAGTGTTTAAAAATTCCTGCTGACAAAAAAAAAATTGCTGCCAAGTTTTTAATGTATCGGCAAAACTGCGAACTTTTACTATTTTCTCTTGAAAAAAGTAAATAGGGGAATAGTAACTTCTCACAAAAATTTTTTTAAATTCATCTTTCATGTAACGAAATGGTCCTGTTAACCTTTTATTATATGTATAGATTCTTAATTTTTAGGGTTCCGTATACAAAAAGTAAACAGAAAACCCTATTTATATCGGTTTGATTGCTGTCTGGCCGCCTGTCACAGCCTCTCTTATATTTTGAACCGTAATATATAGACACTTGTAGTTTTCACAAAAGTTGTTTAATACTGTAACAAAACAACGTCTTAAACGTCTTGATGTTGACATATATGGAGTTTGTATTCCTATGTCCGCTACAACAAACATTAATTAAAATGAAAATTAAAGGGTGCCCCATAAAAACGAGGCGATTTTGCCGATATAGTCGTATCTTTTCATAGAAGATAGGCGTATATGAGCTTATCTACAGTATACAGTACTCAGATGGTAAAGTGCTAAGCTCTATATAAGAAGACATACATATTAATAATTTATCAAAGGGTACTTTAATGGGTGTTTATTTAGCTGCATGAGAACAATAGATATCGATAACTGGTTTGAGAATGTTACTCTGTGTTGACATTTCTGCGCAGAAAGGTTTGACAAGTCGTTAAACGCCAGAACACACTTTCGAATTGTAGAAATTTACTTAAAAGATCAGTTTGCAAAGTTCATAGATCACTTCTTCAATTCCTGCAGTTTTTGATCGCGTTCGTGTAACAGTGCGGCGACAACATCGGTCCTTATTTCTTTCGAAATGAGGAAGGAGCTGCAGTTACTATCGATCCATAATAACTGAATTCTTTTTTTCTAAAATTAATTAGTTAAACATCATCGACATTTGGTTCGAACAAGATGGACCCACAATCGATTTTTTCATTTGCAGAAATGGTCATGTTTATTGGCCCCCTCTGGATTAATTTTTATGAGACTATGTTAAGGATTTGGTTTATGCCGACAAGCTACCGACACTTGAAGTATTGAAAGCCAATATTCAAGACACCATACGACCAGATTTGTTGGAAGAAGTAGTAAAAAATTCGACTGATCGAATGAACCATGTAACTCGCAGCGGCGGCAGATATATGCCGGAAATTAAATTTAGAAAATAAATGACATGAAATTATTTACCAGATTGTAAAAAAAATCTCATTCTAACAATATTTCTATCTTGTGTTATCATTTAAATAAAAAATACTCGATACATGAAATATTATTTTAAGATATACTCGTATGTATACATACATATGTACAGTGTAGGCCGACAATCGAAATTTTCAAAGTGCATATAACTTTATTTGCTATAACAAGAATAAAAAATTAAATTATAAATTGAAATAAATCCTCAAAAAAGACGTATTTATGACTTGAGTGGTTTTACCTTTTGAACTGTAATATATTAGAAAAATTATAATAAAAGCACAATTTTTTATTATAAATGACCTTAAGCTTAAAAAACTTATTTTATTGGTAATATATATATATATATAGCCATATGGTATTTCACAGAGCGCATGATACTAAGTTCGCTAAAACGAAAAATAATTAAAATATAAAACTAACAATTTTTAGCTGGACACATAAAAGACTTGGTTTTGACATGCACATATGATTATATAGGCACAATTGAAGTCACCAAACCTTCCAAAACTATAGTGGAATTAACTAGTTTCCGTCCTTTATTTCTTATGTCCTTCACAAGTATATCGTTAATTATGCCGATGTTTTTCGCAGTAAGTACTTGAGCTAGACGGCCTGAACTTTTAAATTCATTTACTCGATTGCAGAAAATCTTAAACGCTGGTGAAACTGTGCTATTAACTTCGTCCAATTTGTTTTTGATTTCTATAAGTACTAGCTATCCCCGGTGCGCTTCGCTACACCCATTCACAAAAAATACAATAAACACTTGGAAGAAAATATAGTCAACCTTTAATTTAAAAACGCGCCCTATTCTCTCATCGAAAATTTATGGGGGGAACCACGCCCACTATTCTATTTAAGCCTGTGTTCCACTATTCCAATCCAGTCTATCTGTCTCTAAACTGTGTATGTTAATATAGAGGTTATGGGTGTAAAATTTTAAGGTGCTACCTATTACTTTTACCTAGCTACACGATGATAAATATTTACTTTGTATAGGAGGTGCCTCGCCAACGTCGAATATCAAAAAAATAAGTACCCTTTTTTACCAACCGTACAACAAACTGTGAACATTTTAGAAAGATCGGTTCACTGGTGTAGGCAGCTATAGCTTTCCGACAAACAAACAAACTTATAATTTGCCAGTCATCGTTTGAAACTTGATATTTTTAAAAAAATCTACTAATATGATTTTGTAAAGACATATTGATTTACTTCTGTAGTAATTACCTCTATTGTAAACGGAGCAGTAAATAAATATATGCGACTAACATCATCTGGTCTTCGAGATATAAACGAATATTTTTGTATACTTATTGGAATTGTATAATTGAAATGTTTCTTGTCAGGCTCATCCACCGTTGCTGCTACAGCTGCCATGAAAAACTACAAAAAAAAATTCACATACAATTTATTGTTTAACATGATTTAAGTTTTCTAATACATATATTACGAGGGCAGTTTGATAATTCCGTGACTCTTTGTATTTCCTGGGCAGTTACTATTAATTAAACACTGCTCTTCTTAGCACGTTAGTCGATTTACAGTGCTATTCTAAAAACTATAATAACTATCATTGATGATTGTTATTATATTTTATTGTTTAGTAGCTGTGCCCGCCACGTCGTGGGCGTCCTGACATTAGTTTGCTCGGTTTTGCTTTGAAAGTATTCCACACCAATTAAATTATTTTTCTAGAATAGCACTGTTAGTCCACGAAATGATATTTTACGATCGAAGATGGCTAAGACTGTAGATATCTCAATCAATGCGCGAGTTAATGTCTGTGTAAACACTATGATAAAAATCCATGAATTGAGCTAAAAACTGCTACCTTAACCAGCGCAATTTGCAGATTTCTGCTTCCAAATTTGAAGAAATGGCTGGGTAGTAAGAGATAGGGCCAAATTACAAAAGTCAATTTTCAGGGCCTTGAGAAATCTTATAATTTGAAGGAAATAACAAATTTAGAAAGAGACTCCAATAAATATAACGAGCTTAAAGGAGACTATGTTGAGAAGTTAAACACCTTTTTTGCAAAAAATATCAACTATCCAAAAAGTCACTGAATGATCTAATATCCCTCCAATTTGGTTTTAATGATCAATTCTTAAATGTATGTTAAATATGAAAACGTTCTTAATTATGGAAAACTTACTTTATTCGCTTGCAGCATATCAACAACTTGAAAAGGTATAATAAATGTAAGAGATCCCAACAGATCCTAAAAGTGAACAAATTTATTAAAACATTTTTTGTTTTTGTTGTCAAATACAATTTAAACACACGGTATCATTTAGTGTAGTTTGTTCATCGCTGTTAATAGCATAGGCATCATGAAGTTTATAGGTGAAATTCAGCATACGTGACAATTCTTTGACAATTTCCATAACAATACCGGAATGATAAATAATATTGCCTCTACTATCCTTGTTTATTATTTGCCATGGTGGGTTCTTTTAATAGAGTCATTGGGTTTATTTCATTTTATGTTTAAATATAATTATCGTCATACTCACATGTACGGTTATAATATCAAGTGTAATATTACGGAAATAATGTGTTGCATGGGGAAATGCTAGCTCTTGAGTAACAAAGCCTAATACCGGTGTCCAATAACCCACATTAATAAATTCAAAGTTTCTGTTAGGGCTTTCAGATGTTGCTTAAAGTGAAGATATATAAAAAACAATATTCTTAAACTTAAAAAAAAATAAAAAATTAATAAATACATTTAACTAAACCCACTTACTTCGTTATCTTAATTGTCATTAAATAAATCAAAAATTCAGAAATACGTTATTTGATAGGTTTCTTGTAAGAGGGTACCCCTCTCATTGCTCCTTTTCTGCTCTTTGTTTTTAAAGTAATCTCCAGATTTATAATGTTTAAAAATTACTTTAAATGGATCTTCGTCCTGACCCTTCAGTTTCTATACCAAATCTTAAGACTCTTACTGTTATAGTTTTACACAAGGGTTACGCCATCCCGAAAATAAAATTGAAATTTTCTGCGCATGCCGGCCTAATGACATCACGAAATTGTTTTCCTATTGGCTAATATGTCTGATTGAGAGTATAACTATAAATTGTGAGAGTTTTTAATATAAATTATGAGAGTTTGTTTGCAGGGTTGCCCATTTTTGCCTTTTACTTAGATTTATTTTTCGTATTTAAATTGTTGATTACAGACTTGGCAACCTTAAATTCGCCGAAAAACGTCATTGAACGGGAAAACATGCATATGGCGTTATCGTCATGGTTATACAGATATGGGTATTTTATAATTACTTTGGGTTACGATTTTGCAACACTGGTTTCATTTGAAATTCTACTATTATAGAGTTCAGTATAGTGCTGGCAAAGTATTGAGTAGTGGGTACCGAGTACTCGATCATTTTTTTGGACACTCAATATGCAAAAGTAGTTAATCGATACTTTTACGTTAGTATTTTTAGAAATAAATTTATAAAAATATTTGACAACTACGACTATAAATTTCCTCTACTGGTATGAAAACGGAAGTATTGAGTACTATTAAGTAACCAATTGAAAAGTATTAAGTTGCATCTAGTAATTGAAAGTAGTAGAAATTGCCAGCACTAATAGAAAGTATCATTTATATCGGTCAAATTACGTACTTAAACTTTTCCCTTAAAAAAGAGATACTAAGTACTTTGCCAAAAAATGTTATTAAAATTCAACTAACAGTTTTTGTGTAACAGACAGACAGATAGACGAAAATTAAAAAAATTGGTGTTTTGTATTTATTTTAAATCGATGATTGTCTACACAAGTGCTTTCAAGTACATATTTGTTAAGATTTTTGAGTACTCAATACACAAAAGTAGTAGATATTTTTAGGTAAGTATTCTGGGTAAGCACTAGTGAAATAGCTATATGCTATATGGATATGCTTTCCAATAGTAATCTGTTTGGATTACTATATAATGATAAATTTAAAAAAGGAATTATGCGTTATAAGAAATAAATAATATTATAAAAAACATTCCAAATATAATTTTTAAAATGTAAGTATTTTTAGAAATAAATTAAATAGAATATTTGAAGTATACGACACGAGAAATTTCTGTTGCTATTTTGTATGTGAACGGAAGTATAGATCACTATTGAGCACTATTAAGTACCCAAGTGAAAAGTATTGAGTAGTATCGATTAATTGCCAGCCCTAGTGTACACCACCTATATACATAATTTTCCAAAAATATTTAATGTACATTCATGTTATTGTTAAGATATACTTAGCTTGTTTAAGCTTTTGTTTAAAATTTTAATAGTATTACCTTGTAAAGTTTTTTTATGTTCTTGTGATTTACCCCAGTTGATGGCCGTTTCTATACGCCATTTGGAACAGCTGGCACATTTACTATAGTCTTTTAAATATTCCTGGAAAAGGTTATTATAAAAATATTTTGTTATAAATATTGAATGCTTTTTCTCGGTTAGCGTAAAGTCTGATTATAACCATTCAATATAAAATCCAAATGTATAAAATAATTTCAATACAACATAATTGAGCAATAAAAATTATATTATTTGATTTTTACAAAATAATTTTTTTTGTTATTATTTCAAGTAATGTTATATATTCACCCTTATCGTGAATCTCAAGGGAATAAATTTTAGGGAATAATTTCTTTATTCCCATGAACAATAAATTTACATCGCCAATTGTTAGGGAATAAAATAAACATCTGTGCAATTCAAACATTCTATTGTGAATTAATCTAATTTTATTTTGTACGCGTATTATTGTAAACTTTTAATAAATTCAGATACATTTTTGATAAATTCAGAAAAATTCATATTTCGCTCCGTCTTAAATTTTTAGAAGAAGAAAAAAGCAATTTAGAAAAAATAAAAAGACGAAGTTTGAAAGATGCGTCAAATCCACTGGTAAAGACAGGAAATAATGCAAGTGAAAGCATGAAAAATTGTTGGCAGTACATACCTACTTATGTATTTGTTAATAATTTTTCAAAGGTTTCAACAACATTTCCGAGTTAAATAGAAAGTCGTCAGCGATTCCGTCGGTTGTAAAGCTTTTAGCATGTCTACGATTTTTTGCAGAAGGAAGCTATCAAAAAGGTGTTTCCTTTTTCTCGGGATTTCCACACAATCATTCCACCAACGTAGCCAGCTGTTGCTTGTTTGCATTTCCACTCCTTTTAAAAATCAAATTAAAAAGAACTCTTTTTAAAGGTAACAAGAAAACTAGTTGCATTGTACTTCCTTTCGTATACCCAATCAAAATGTTTGGGAAACAATTCACAACATTTTTGGGAAAAAACTCACGGGAATAAACATCGGCGATGCCATATTATTTTCGAACATGAGAGTGTTTTCACATGGAAATAATTCACGATCGCAACTTTAGGGAAAAGGGAAAAAATTCTAGGCAAAAAAGATTCACGACAAGGGTGATTACTTAACTTAAGTTTCTTTTAAACACATACCTCGTTGAAATTAGTCTACATTTCGTATTTAAAATTTTAATAAAAAACCAAAATACTATCAAACTAGATAGCTAATTTTATTGAAAGACTCAAAACCTTAATTTGTTTGGGAACTAATATCTTATAAGCTATATAATTATACAAAATTTATTCTGTAACAAAATCTTTTAAAACAAAAAGTTATAGGCATTTAAAAATTTCAAAAAATTTTTGAACTTTAGCAGAATACAGAGAGCAAAATACAATTTGGACGACCCTGTAACTCTGTGATAATGTTAAAATAGAGCAGTAATATTTTGGCTTCCAAGGTACTCTGGCATTTACTTTCAAAAAAGTATTAGTACGTTTATCACTTCACTTTTATAATAAAATTCAAATAAAAATTAAAATGTATTTTAAACCCTTCATAACTTTCCTTCTTATCGGTCGATTTTTAGGTTCCCTTTAGGGCCTTTCTAAGCCGTAGGGAATTGGTAAATTTTTTAAAGCCCTTGTCCTCTACGTGATATCACTCTTAACACAGATGAAACAATTTTTGAAATCGAATAAGTAAAACATTTCTTTTGACATTTATCAGGACCAGTGTATTAAGTGTGTGACCCTGGGTACACAAAAAAATTTTTTTTTCTTTTTTTGCTCTACATAGATCACACCTAGTTATTGGTAACCCTCTAAAGCTTTTAGCTATCCTCTGGAGCAACTTTCAACACACTAGACACAAGTCTTGAAATCGAAAGAGACGTGAAGGAGATACATAAAATATTTGTTTATATCTCAAGAACTTGCCCACCGACCAAGTCCAGTCTTTTAAGTCTATTTCTTGAGCAGTTGCATTTTCACATGTACGACCAAAATAACACCTGATGAAATCTATCAATGATTCCGTCGATGCATCGATTATATAGTAATTCATGGTTACATAAAACCACAAGGTATTGCGATATCTGCTTAACTTATTTTTTGAAGTATAGAACAAATAATAACAAAATAATGACAAGCATTCAAGATGTCAATTGCAGTATCCTAGACAAAATTGCTTCTTTTACTGCTGGAATACTCAAAAAGAAAAATGTAATAAATTAATATTTAAATTCTTACTCAATTTTTTTAAACTACTTTTATATTTGGAGCTTGATTTTGTAGGGCGGCCTTTTATATAACAATTTTTTTTTCAGGAAATTAACCCCCATAAAAATCGGATTTGTTGGACTTATTACTGGTTGACTTATTACTGGTCTGGAAAATAGATTTGAACTTGCGGTTTTTCTAGACATCTTTTCAAGGCATCTATATATGACGGCTTGTGCCCACGTTCATAACACAGCCGCGCCAAATATCAGTTTCAGTTTTTTCTGATAAGCAATAGTTACTATTCTTACTAGTATATATTACTGCACCCTACTACGATGCTATTACTCTACAGATCTAACTTGCGGCGAAATAATATATTAATAAAACGGTTGTTCAAGCTTCAAAATTAATAAGCCTACTTGACAATAAATAAAAGCTATTCCCTATTCCCACACTTTACAATCTGCTTCCTACTCATTTCAAAAAAAAAGGTTGCCCCTTTTTGTTAAGGGAAGTAACTTAAACCTCCTTTAAAATAAAACTCAAATGTAAATTTTGAAAACGCCAATACATACATATATAATTTAATTTTGTCCCTTCTGTCAGAATCCGTTGACGCAACCTTGTCAGTTTGGATTTGTTGTACCATCTTATTCAGCTTTTTTGAATAAATAACTGTAACTAATTCTGAGCTTTAATAATAATAGGTCTGTTTCTTTACTTTTTGGGTAAAGTTCGTAAAAATGAGAGCAAACAAAATTGTTTCTCATAAAGAGACAAAATTACACAAAAGTACGGGAACACAAAAAACCAAATTTTTATCACAAAATAAAAAGTCAATGTTTTGACAGTTTTGATTAAATAATTTAATTTTTTTAATTTCAAAATATTTGAATAAATTTTTACTTTGTACATTTACATTGTAACTCTTTTAATATAAAACTTTTTTTTTCAATACACATGTATGTATGTTGCTATTATACACTTTTTTAAAAATTTTGTTTCTGAATTTTTTTTTCATTTTTTCTATTGTTTATTTTTTATAGCTGTTTGACAATTTACACAATTTGCCCTAAGAAAAACTTTGGGCTGTTTTGTGCAAGAAGAGGAAGAATTTTATTTTCTCAAACACTCTCTCATTTACCCAAATTTAAAGTACGGGAACGCTTTTCGGGCTAATTGGGATCCCGCGGGATCCCAAAGTTGAGTAAAGAAACACAGCTAATGTTTAATATTTTGAAAGCTTGCTCTTTTAATTCTAGAACTTCATATAAATTGCTACCTGCTTTTTTGGAAATATTTTAAGACCATTAATTTTACCTTTATTGTTTTCAGTATTTCATCTTGTTTTTCTCTTTTCGAATACCTTACGGCCTCCCATTCTTCATCTGATATTTCGCCATAAATAGATTGTTCCTCGGTAATCAGTTTTGATATTGATAAAACAAATGCTTTACTTATCTCTTCTATAGTACAATTGAGGGATTTCTTATTAAAAAAATAATAGTAATTTCAATATAACAAAAATAAAATGAAAGCATATTATCAAATTACCGTACAACTAGGCAAAGTTTCATTCAAAACAAATGCTATATTTGTTCCCTCACTTAAGTTTTGAGTCACTGATAAAGCGTCGAATTCTCGCTGATATTCATCCAAAACAAAAAACAACCACTGATTTTTCACATGAAACATATTCATGCTTTCAGCCATTTCAATTATGTCCTCGTAAAATTTTGAAAATATAATAAAATTGTTTGACTGCATAGAAGCAGAACGAAAAGGCTGTAAAACCTCACGAATAGCTAGACGCTTCTTTTGTGATCTCAAATGATCATTAATAGCGTAGAGATAAATTGATATTGGTATAATTTTATTGCCAATACCTTCATGTACCACAGATTCAAGCAATTTACTATTTTCGTTCACTATTGATTCATCCATCAAAACAACAGCCGTTTTCCATTTAAGGAGATTTTGTACTTTAGCATCTAAAATTAATTGTGGGAATTCTTTGGCATAGCCAATAGACGGTATCTGGAAAAAAGGGGAAAAAGAAAAGGAAACATTTTGAATTGAAAATATAACTTTATTACCATTATAGCTTCATTAATTGGTAATCGTGGGCAGTCGATATCAGTAATTGCTATTAGGAGTACAGATGACAAGCGCGTAGATTCAAAGAATTTCCAAGTACGTTCGCAATCCATTACGGTCATAGCGGCTAAGAATTCTGAAAAGAGACAAAATTTTTAAATATATGTATGTATACATATAATAAAACTGTAACAGAATCATTTCTGTACGCGAAATATTTTTTTTTGAAAATTTTGTTACTGTTGCAGTTAGTAATCGAAATGGAATACAAAACAGAAATTTTTAGAATTTTTTTTGTCTATCTGTTCGCTGTGTTTGCTTCAAATATGGGATAACTTTTTTCCGCAAAAATATCTCATATCCTAGAGAAAATGGAGAAAACCGATAATAGTGCCTTTTCTGATTTAAAGGTACTGCAAACTTGGCAGCATCTTTTATTTTTGTCACCGGGATATTTTAAACACTATTTACAGAACTCTACAATAAGAGCCAACTTACACCATGAAATTTTTCATGAAACTGGTTGCATGCAATTTTTGTTTGTAGGCAAGAGGTGTAGAGAAGCAAGCGGGGTAAACAAAATGGCATGGCTTGAATTTTGAGGGGATTTTTTGACACTTGCTTTGTGTAATTTTCGCTCGTTCAGAGTTGATTTAAAAAAATAAAATTGTTTAGTTTAATTATGTATACATTTCAGTATGATTTTAATAATTTCTAGTCAAATTCCATTCTTTGTTCAACTCATTTTTATTTATTTTGTATTTCAGTACGAATGCATATATTTTTAAGAAATAACGCACAAACAATAAAAATTACGAATATGAAATCAAAAGAAAATGTTAAAAATAAATTCAAGCCGATTGCATGAAAAATGACATCGTAAAAATGTGCTATGAAATTCGCTGCAACTTTAAAAGAGACATGAAAAAAATGGCATGAAAAAGTGGCATCGTATAAATTCGGTCTAAGTTTAAATTTTATATAAATTTTAGAATTTTGTCCGGGATGGTTCCTCTATATACATAAATAAAATACTCGTGCATAAACCATAACTAAAACACTATACATATAAGTAAGAATCTTAAAATTTGTTGTGGATTTCTTTTAAGGCAAAGTCGAACAAAATATTGTCACGGCGCCTACGACGTGGCGGCCACAGCTATTATATGACAGCCTTATCAGATAAGAACTTATCGTGAGTAATTTATTTACACATCTTCTAATGTTAAATTATGTGCATGAGAAATCATAAAAGTATTTTTCTTTTCAAAAAAATCATAAAATTTATAAGCTAAAGTTTAAGTATTAAAAAATTTTTAATTCTTATTTTGGCGTTTATATGAGTCCGTATTTGTTTCGCTATAATGAGGAAGTGCGTCTAAAGTAGGGTTTGGGAAAAAAATATTCGCATTCCCGGGAATTCCCATTTTTCATAGTTTTAATAAAACATAAAAAAGAACGCAAATAACGACTAAATATTAGTATTAACAGTTTATAAACCTTAAAAACAATTAAGGTAACAAAAATAACAAGATATAACAAATATTTATAAATACTGAAAAAGTATTTCAATAATTATTTTTACAAAATATGATTTTAGAACTGTAAATGCATTTAACAAATCACTGGACATTCTTTTCATTGTTTTTGTTGCGAAATTCTCTCTTTAAAAGTTGGTTCCATTTCTTTAACAACACAACTGCTAGTTGACGATTCTACAGATTCGAGTGGATTGAATAATCTGTTGACCAATTGTGCTAAATAAATTTGTATGACATTTTTTGGCACATTCTTTCTAAATACTTAATAATGCAAACGTTTTATCATCCCTTCGTTCATTTATTTTTCTTTTCAACCAACGTTTTTGAAAGAGTCGAATTTATAGCCAAAACCTGCTCGTAGAGGGTCTAAATAATAACATCTGCTATTAACAAATTTGTGCCCCCTGCGGCTCAAGGTCACAACTTTAATGGGAAATAAAACGGCTACTAAATGTTTTTACAACATGAATTAAACGCGACTCTTTGCATTATTCTTGTTTCTTATATTTCTCGTGACAGGCTGTTTTTGAGGACCTTTTTTTTAAATAGTTTTACACTTTGTCTTGCACGATCTATAGCATATTTGTAAGTTTCTAGAAATATTACAATTTTAAAAATGTTCGGCTTCTATTCAAATGCTTACTTAATTCCCGGGCGGGAAGATCCGTTTCCCAAACCCTAGTCTAAAGTGACACGTTGATTTAACATCTTAAATGATAAAAGTACATCATTTAAGATCTTGTTTAGTGTTCACCTATCAAAAAACGTAAAGTTAGGTTAGCTTAGGCTCTAGTTAATAGCGCAACAACTCCAAGATCACAATAGACTTTCCATTTGTGGTGGTTGTAATTTATGGAACTTAATCTCTCGTACTTAAGTAGTGCGTTTCCAATTGAAACAAAAGAAAAAAAATTCTGAATTAATATCTTGATTGATTTTAATTATAGTGGTAATTTATTCAATAAGTTTTTTAATTTATATTTTATTTAATTTTTTGTTGATTCACTCAATCAATCACATTGAACAAATTAAAATTTTTTTTTATTATACTTTTAATTGTAACTTTTAAAGTTTTGAAAATTAATATAATCATTTCGGTGAGCCGTGCAAAATTAAACATTTTTTTGCTTGACTTAACCATTTTAGTAATTAAAATAATTTTAAATTTTTTCTGGGCAGTTCATTGTCTACCTTGCTTGGAATTACAGAATCTATAAGAGCGATTTATCTAAAGCATTTATTTATTTATTTGTTTCTATGGATGCGAGATCCTTAAGAACATTCAAACAGTAAATAATACTACTACGTTAATAAGTAAATTTAGTTATTTAAATATAAAATTAGATAACATTTAACAAAATTAACATTTAAAGAAAAATTAATATTTTCAATTATTAAAAACGGGTCAGATTTAGCATAATTTGCTATGAATACTTTAATTGCCAATGGCTAAAAATAGCAGAAAGGACGACATGGAACATTAAAAGAAATATTGCTTATCAGAAAATATGAACAGACATTTCCTTTTATTAAATTTAAAACAAAGGTGACATTTAACAATATTATTCCGCTTTTTAGAGTAGGCAGCTTTATTAGAGCAAATCTACTAGTGTAGGATGGCAGAATTAACGGATACCATTGTAAGCCTCGAAGACAAAATAACAAGAACTGTGCTTACGTTAACCACGTAAACACGTTGCGGAAGCTTAATAATGAATTTTAATCCTCAAACATATCATGATACCTTATAAATTCGTTGCTGTCAGTAAGGCAAGTGAAATCTGGGGTGCCCTAAGGATCCGTTTTTTACTAGCTTTTTCTCAACGGATTCATTTTAAACAATAATTAACCACATGTTAGAGCTGGTTAAATGCAGGATTGGGTAAAATTCTTTACTCTTAAATTGATATCTCGAAATCTAAAATTTTGGGCATTGGTTATAGAAATTTTAGCTTTTTAAAAATTCACCCAGGACAAACAGAGCTAGAATTTGTGGATAAGCTATAATATTTGGGCATAATTATATAAATGAGACATGATTATTTATATCACGTTAAAAATGTGTATTCGATAGTCTATTTTACCCTTCGAAGATTATATTGCCTTCATATGTACCTTCCACAGCATATACCATATAAAGTTGGCCATGCATATATCTTTGTTAATAATGTAATGTTAATGGTTGATATAAGACATCGAAATCCTGTTCATGGTCAATATGAAATTAATTTCTTCTTAGTAGGGACGTAAATACTGTTACAACATTGAAAATATCCATTATAATACTAAAATTAAACATACTTTGTTATTACCATATGGATTATTAAAGCTAACCTCTATAGCGCTAGTCTGCAACGGAAATTCAAACTTTCAAAATGGAGTGGTCAGATAATGAGAACCGTATCGTTATCATAGCGCTTTTTAAAGCGCTCCTCCCGATCAAGATTAGTCGCATGTTCATCTACAGGTGCATAAAATTATTTGAAGAGACTGGAGATATAAAAACCGCCCCGGTCGGGCCGTTTGAACACAGCAAGTCATCAAAGCTGTCACATCAACAATTCGCTGATATCCTTTCCAGAAGCAGAAAATCATGTTCGCTGAGATGAATAAAACGCAGAAGTCAAAGATTTGAATAATTAAAATTAAGGCTTTTAAACGTTATACTGGACGTTTGTTAACTGCAGCTTTAAAAAAAATTGATAGAAAATTCCAAACGTCTCTTGGTGAAGTACGCTGATAACATGCACAGTTACGAATGAAAAAATCTTACAGTGCAGGAAAAATATAACAACAAAAAACATAAGAAAGCATCTGAGCTCATCCTAAGGGTCATCATACAGCTGCAAGTATGGTTTGGTGGAGTCTCCCATATGATGGAGTCACTGACTTGCATTTCAGTGCTTAAGATATCAAAACATCGGCCAAAATTTACCAAGAAACTGTTTTTTAAGCAGTGGTGAAGCCACTTAACCAATTCCTTTTCCAAAAACAGGTTTCTGCGCCAGCTCATAAAGCTAAAACAACACAAACCTGATTTTGAAACAATTTTACTGCTTTCATTTGCTCTTAAGAATAGCCATCTGGCAGCTCTTTATTGCAAATTCAGGTCCTTTTTAAAGGACATAGTTTAACACAATAGGTAACCCAACATTGATTTATATATATATAACAGTATTTATATACATATATAATTTTGTTTGCCCACTTTTTAATTATAAGATGTTTTTTGAATTTTTATAATATTATCAAAAAGGGTGCACTACAGTTTCTAGCACAGAATTTAAATTGTTTGCACTCTATTTGGAATATTAAAATATTCATCCTCTTAATTATAAGTTTGATCTTTCAGAAGTCATTTCTGATTACAGTTGCTCATTTATGGAAGGGTTTGTCTGACAATTTAAGAAAATTTTCCTAGTCTTTTTTTCGAATCGCAAAAAACTCATCAACTATTGTAATAGTAATTTGCTTTAGACGCAACATTTATCTACGTTTGATGATGGACCACTATTCAAGTTCAAGCTATTAACAAAACATTAGTTTTTAGGCGTTTTTTTTATTTAAATTTTAGTTAAGAGTGTAGGGAATTTGCCACAAAAGGCTTTTTATATTACACAATGATAATAACAAAATTAAAAAAACTAATTTTTTTATCGCCAAATGATGCTCTCTCTGTAAAGGATATTTTTTGAAATTTGATCAAATAAATTTTTCTTACCACAACGTAAAAGAGTTCAAATTGATAAATCTCAATAAGTTTTTAAGACGATATTTACCAAACTTACCCTTCTTTAAACGTATACCACTCCATGTAAAATATTTCACTCTTAAACCTCCATTTTTTAAGTTTTCACGTATTGCATCACTTAAAATCTTTTGAAAATTAGCGATTACATTTTCATTCTGCGTGTAATCATGATCCACTATAACTGCTAGCGATGCGTTCGTACTCAAAAATGATGAGTAATCATTATACTGGCTAAAGGATATTTTCAGGACGTTGAAAACTATTAGAGCAATAAAAAGTTTCATTGTTACCGCTTAAATGTTGAAACTAGACTAAAAGCCTACGAATTGCAAAAGTATTCAGGACTGTCTTCAGTGATTAAAAATAAAGCAAGACAAATAAATTTATTTTCGCGTGTCAGCTGAACGAAATTATAATGAAAAATTTATTGAAAATTGTTGTAGATTTATTGACCGACCATAAGTGAAATCGAAAGTTTATCAATTATCTTGTGCTGAACTTAATCAAAAATACAATATCGTGTGTAGTTTTTATTTTTATTGTGGTTGTAGTTGTTGTGGTATTGTGTTGTCGGTTTGATTGGCATATTGCGGTTAGAGAACTTTTGAAAACATTAAAATTGAAAAAAAAAAATAATAGAATGCAGGTGTTTATTGTTTGTGTTGTATGGCCGATATTAAATTCGTTTACTAATACAGTCAGATATAGATTTAGGATATTGTTTTTTTGTTCTTATTAGTATGCCCTACAAAGCAAATACGAAAGAGAACTTTCGCCTCATCCCTAGTTGGGATTACTAAAGCCTTAGCCACCTCAAGCGCTTTCAATCTCCAAACGCCCACTATCATGGATTTTATTTACAAAGGATGTATTCCAAACCATCAATTCGGCTTCAGGAAAAAACATAGTACGATCGAACAAACTCACAGGTTAGTCAATGTTGTTAAGAAGACATTTGAAGAGAGAAAATACTGCTCTGCGCTTTTTATCGACGTTTCTCAAGCATTCGATAAGGTATGGCATGAAGGCCTAATATATAAGCTAAAACTGAATTTGCCCGTAAACCTATATAAGCTGCTATATAGTTATTTAACCGAACGAAAATTTATTGTGAAAGACGGAGATTTTTTGAGCTCACCCCAGCCAATCGAAGCCGGAGTTCCCCAAGGTAGTATATTGGGACCCTTTTTATACTTATTGTATACTTCAGACATGCCAACTTGTAACCGAGTTCACACATCGACATTTGCTGACGACACAGCTTTTTTGAGCACTCACGAAAGACCCGAAGTAGCATCACGATATTTACAAGACCACATATCCAATTTAGAAAAATGGTTGAAGAAATGGAGAATAAAAGTGAATGAACAAAAATGTACTCACATAACTTTCACACTGCGTAGAGAATCTTGCCCCCCTATTCGGATAAATAACCAAACGATACCCCAGCTTTCAGACGTCAAATATCTCGGCATACATCTTGACCGGCGCCTTACATGGAAACGGCACATAGAAACAAAGTTAACACAAATGAATTTAAAAGCAGTCCAACTAAACTGGCTTATTGGCAGAAATTCTACTCTAGCTTTAGATTGCAAACTTTTATTATACAAGTCAATTCTAAAACCAATATGGTGTTATGGCATTCAATTATGGGGCACTGCCTCAGCTACCAACGTAGAAAAAATTCAAAGGCGCCAAAACAAGATTCTTCGTATAATTACATCTGCTCCTTGGTATATAAAAAACTCGAACATCCATAAAGATCTAAACGTACCAATAGTTAAAGCGGAAATATCAAAACTTGCCATAAGTTATTTAAAGAAGCTTGAAACTCTTCCTAATCCACTGGCCCGTAACATACTAAATGAACCTGGTTACATTCGACTAAGTAGGAGGGACACTGCTTCTCTCATCCGTACATCAGAGGGATAACCCGCAAATTACAGTAACCGTGAAACATACATTTTTTTTGTCCAGCACTGGTTGGACTTAACATGTATATTTTTATTTTTTAGACTTAAGATATGAGTAATTATTGATAGTTCAATTATATTGAAGATACAATAAATAAAAAATTGCGAAAAAAATGGATTTTATCGACCAGTTCTGGCGTGTTAACCACGTTTGAGCGATCTAACATCGGTGTCATTTGTTCTGGTATAACGGAACTTAGGTAACCGTTTTTTCATTGAATTGATGATGGTAACATTTTTTATTTGAGACTTGGCTATGTTGCATTGAGGAAGAGATATGTTTCAGCATAGTCCAAAAGATTCGAATTCGTTCCACATATGAAATCCTTTTTTTTGTATTTGTCTTGTTGTTTTCTGTTCGTATTTCTAATGCAACAAGATTCAATATCTTATAAATGACAGCACTAGAATCAGATATGTTATATAATTCTGAATGTAAAATATGAAAAGAAAGCTTATATAATTACATTAAACCTAATATATTAATGAACATAATAATCAACCTTAACCTATGCAGTAACAATTTTCTTATGGTTAACTATTGGTTACATTTGTAGTGTGTCATTAAGAGTTTTTTAAATTCTGTTGTGTTGCTGGTGGGTTGTATGTTTGATGGGAGGTGGTTCCAGAGATATGTGGTGTGTACGAAAAATTGATTAAAAGATGCACTGCTTCTATATTTAAAAGTACGGATGCTATTGTTTCTTTCGGATGCAGTAAATGTTAACTTGAGGTATAGATATTTGGGTTCTTTTGTTGTAGTTATTTTATGTAGAAACAGTAGATTCTTTAATTTTAGATAGTTGTCCATAGATATTCCTAAGATAAGTATTGAGTATCTTGAAACGCTTGTAAATCTCGGTAAACCAAAGACGTAGCGCGTAATATTGTTAAAGGTGGTAGTAAGCTTCCGTTTATCATTACCATTGCAACGGGCAAATACTTCAGAACAGTAGAACAGGTTTGGTATTAGATAAGCTCTAGCTATTGTCATTCTTATTTTCGGCGTTGTAAAATGCTGACTGTGCCATAAACTCCTGAGCATCCCATATGTTCTGCCACATACTTGATTAATATGGTTTGACCAAGTAAGGTTGCGATTAAAAACGACACCCAGATTTTTAGCAGAATATACAATCTTAATTTTTTGTCCGCCAAGATATATATTGATGTCTTCAACGATTTGTGTCCTTTTCTTAGTAATAATTAGGCATTTTGACTTCTTAGGATTAAGACGCAGGCCATTTGCAGTTGCCCACTGATAAATTCTGTGAAGATCGAGGTTAAGATTTCTAACTTGAGATCGCAATGATGCTATGGTGCAGTCAATATATAGCTGGACATCGTCAGCATACATATGCACTTTTGAGTGTTTGATTTGTAGCGACAGATCATTTGCATATATCGAATATAGTAGAGGCCCAAGAATCGACCCCTGAGGGACACCTCTCGACATGGTTAAAGGACTGGATACGGTTCCATTGTTGATGACTACTTGCCTTCTTTCGAAAAGATATGACGCAACTAAAATCACTGCTGTTTCTGAGAAATTAAACATTTTCGAGAGCTTCATAATCAGCATTTGGTGATATACTGTATCGAAAGCGTTTGAGTGGTCCAGTAACAATAAAAAGGTAGTCTTGCGTTCATCCATACTACTTCGAATATTCTCGACTACTTCAGTTAGGGCCGTGGTGCAACTGTGCTCTTTTCTAAATCCAGACTGACGATCAGTAATTAGATTGTATTCAGCAACGTATTTATAAATCTGATTATGTACTAAGCGCTCAAAAACCTTTGACAAGAAGGGAAGGATGGATATTGGACGAAATTCCTTGTTATTTTTTGGTACTGGAATAACCTTAGCAAGTTTCCAATCGGTAGGATAGGAACTGGAAGTGACAATAAAGTTGAATACATGTTGAATATAATGTATTATCCATGGTAAGATCAGTCTTACAAAGCGCTGGTGTATATCATCCAGACCCACTGCATTGGATTTAATGACTTTAAAACCTTCAACAATGTCAGGAATATTGAAGCACTGAAAACAGAATTTGTTCGAAGACTCTAAAAGAGAGTATTGATCATTAAAATCAAATTGAACTGGCGGCTGTGGAATGTTTGTGAATGAGTAATTTAGTTCGTTAACATCTATAACATTTGTACTTGTATTCCTTCGGTCATTGAATTTACCAATATCATGAATATGTTTCCATGTTTATTTGGTGTTCACTGCAGTACGAAATTATCAAGTAGTATATTAATTTATCAAGTCTTATTTTTGTCACAACAGATCATCTAGCCACTCGAAAATCATTTAGTAAATCTTTAGTTTTTTTACGTTTCCAGCGATAGTATAATTTATCACGACGTTCAATTAATAATTTTGTTTCCATGGTAAACCAAGGAGTTGTTCTACCTTTAACATTTTTGGTCTTTAATATAACATGTTTGTTAAATATGGATAGAATTAAACCATTTAGAAAATTAAATTTCTCACTAGAAGTAGGTATATAATAAATTTGGTGCCAGCAGGCATTTTTGAGGTCTTGCTCCAGTGATATCACGTTTATATTGTTATAATCCCGAAAAGTGAAATTATCAGTCTGCTGTACAGTGTTAAAGTTATAATTCAAAAAATAAGATCATGCTATGAAAAAATAGGTACTGCTAACTGATCGTATTGCAATATCTTACGTTTATCAGCTAAAAGAAAAAGATCAAGCAAGGTGGCAGTGGTTGCAGTGAAGTACGTTGGTATAGAGATATTTACCGACAATAAATTCAAAGCCGACATAGCAGAACGAAGATTCGCTCCCAAGTTAGTAAACAGATTAGCATTAAAGTCACCAGATATAATAATATTAGAGTAGCCAACGGTTCGTAATTCCAATTCATGAACAAGGGAATCCAATTTAATACTATTATTTGGCCTATATACATATCCGAGTAGCAATTTATCATTGCAAGAACTTAGTTCCACTAGAATGAATTCAATGTCGTTTATCTCGTTGAAAGAGCAAAGAAGCTTATGTGAAAGGTTGTTTTTTATGTAAATTGCAACTCCTCCAGCATTGCCATAACGATCGGATCTGTATAGTTGGTATCCATTTAGGCTAATAAGTCTGTCACTGTGTGCATCAGTGAACCAAGTTTCAGAGAAGCATATAGCGTCTACACTAGAGTTTTCAAATAAGAATCGAAACTCATCAATTTTGCAATACAGACTCTGAGCATTGATGTGGCAAATTTTGCACCCGGAATATTTTTTAGTAAGTATGCGTAACATGTTATAATTACCTTCTCTGGAGCCAATTAAGTCAGTAGATATGTTTGTCATTACACATTAAAGCAACACAACAAGTTTTAAAATTAGAAATGATCAAAATAATAACAGCGATTTTTTTTAAAAAATAATTAATAAATAAAAAACATTTACTTGTAGTATTAATACTTAAAAAAATAAAGTTATATAAGAAAAATAAAATAACTTTGGATGTGACAAGGTGTAACTTATAATCGTCATTAAAGCTGAAGCAGGAACAGTTCCACATCCTTCTAACGAAAAAGCTGATCTAAGTCTTCAGTAAATTCAACCAGAATTGGTTCATCAGTTCCAAGTTTTCTCACATATATGTACTAATCCTCTTAAGGTATATACTGAAATGACTTTACGTTCTTTTTTCAAGCGCAATGCAGACTTAAATATAGAAATACTGTTAAAAAATACTCAAATACACTCAAGTACTGTTGTTAGTTTTACTAACTCGCTGTCCCCGCCACTTCGTCAGCGTCGATTTTGCACACCACACCGAAGACCCTTACTTCTTTTAGTGCTTCAGTGATGGTTTATGTATTTACTTTATATAAAGGTTCTCATCCCTAATAAAATATGTCGCCTTAAAGTACGCATATCGGTAAAATTCGGTACTTTCCCTGTTTTTTCTTCACTTTCTCTTGGAAATATAATATTTTTGCGGAAGAAATATAGATTATATTTGAATCATTATACTTCTGACAAAATGTTGTTGTTTTTGAACCGAGATACTAAGGTACGTTATGCGAACGCAGACATAAAGAAAGACAGACAGACAGACAGACGGGAAATAAGTTACTCTTTTATTATACATATGTGTAGATTAAAAATTAATTGGGAATTTTTCACTAAATCATGTGTACTTCGTGTTTGAATAAAGGAACAATTTATTTTATTTATTTCAAAAATGCATTGCAAAATATATAATATAAAATTAACATGTTTTTATAAAATGTAGATTAACTGCAGTAATCGTGATCAGTACAAAAACATAAATGTGATAATAAGGCCGAGTTCACAGTAATGCCAACTTAACCCCTTTCAGGCTAGATTTAAAAGGCACAATTTTTTTAAATTGATTACTGTTTTTTAATTTTTTTTATGGTAATATTCATATACATATCTTCTCATAAATAATGTGTTATGAGGTTCAAAGACAGTGGAATGACGATCTCAAATGAACTGTGTAAAAAACATCAATTTCAATTTTTCTTTAATATTAACGAGTTGTCCGCTTTCAATGGCTGTCAAAAGCAAAATAATTGACGACATAGTTTGTTTACGATTCGACTGTAGTTCAGTAATAGGTAACACTTAACGGGAGCAGCGTTTTATTAAAAGTTGCTGCCTGTCTGTGTCAGCATCACGTAAAAACTACTGGATGAATTTCTCAAATATCTTATTTCTAAACGAAAATAGAGAAAAGTTTGTGAAAATACGCAATTTTACCGACTTATAGATACTGCAAACTTGGCAGCACCTTTTATGTTTGAAAGTGGGATTCTTTAAACACTATTTACAGAACTTTACAATAATTTTAAAAATTTATATAAGGCCTTTGTTGTGAGTAATTACCCAACTGAAGTATAGTTAATTTTATGTTATTAGATTTAATTTGATGTTGTTATTACATGATTTTAAACATTAAAGTGTCTGCTTGTTACGATTCAAAAGATAGCAATGTATACGCAACCAATTAGGTTTTTTTTTGGGGTCACCCTTTAACTTCTAATTATATTTTACACTTATTATTTTAGCGAGCACAGTACTACATAAACTTTCCTAACTTCAAGTAAGATATACATATTTGTTTCATCTTGTAATAGTACAGATTGTAAATCATACTCTGTGTAAATTTGAAGTGTCTACCTATAACGCACATTGGGGTTTTCGATGCCAAAAGTGGGAATTAATTCGTGGTAACTTCCCTGTTTGTAATTTTTGATCTTTTCTGCTCAATATCGCTTAAGGCTTCGAATTTAGGGAAAAATTGGTGCTATAGGACTGGGGGCAAGATATCTCCCCATACAAATCTGTTATCTAGAAAGCTATAACTAAGAGTCTTCAAATTTGTTTTGCATTAATTTGCAGACGAGATATGAAATTGAGTAAAAACCTACCGTTTAGGGGGAAGGGATACATCCCATATAAAGTTATTAATTGTTATGGGCTAGAATTATAATTTATTTGAAGGTATATTTCCCGTTTCTAATTTTAGTTTAAATAAGTAAAGTTTACACATTTTTATTTATATTTTAATACAATTTTATTTGTTTTCCATTTTTTTATTTAAAAAAATACTTTGCATAATATTTCAAAAAAAAATTGAATTTAAAAAATTTATTATTAAAACATCTCTCTTCCTCTACAATGCGACTTCATCATTATTTCAAAAAGCTCTCGTCGAAATATTTAATAAATACGGTCATATGACGCACAACAAGTAAAGTATTTTTTTTATATTATATATTTGCATTTAATTTCAAAATGTGTAAAATGTTTTTTAACAATTTATTTTAAACATTTTTATAGTTTAAGAAGAAAAAAGTTTTTTACTTAATTCAGTATTATTCACAACAATTTATTATAATTTTTCCCGAAATCCACTAAATTTTACGCGTGAAAACAAATTAAGAATAATTACACAAATTACACATAAAAACCAAAACGCACATATACAGTTCCTGGGGAAATTTTTCCCTTCCCAATGTTTTGTTCGTGGGAAAAATCTCCCTGGGAATAGCAAAAAAGGGAATGGGAAAATCGGAAACAAATGTTTTACTTTTGACATTTAATTTCAAGTTTAATAATAATACTCTGGTTTGGTTCCTAATTTCACAATAATATACATTCGGTTTTTACTTTTATGATTTAAACTTTATTATTACAAATATATTATAAAGATATATACACCCCAACAAATAAATTGCATTTTTATTATAAAACGTTATGGGTAATTAGCATAATATTAAAGAATTAATATTTAAATTCCCAAAAAATTTATTAACAACTAAATATGCAATTGCTTGCGCAAACCTTGGCAACACTTGTTTTTTTTCGATTCTCTTGCGAGAACAAAATTAACTTGTGTATCAGTGTTGGGATTTGTGGTACAATTGTACCAAATTTGGTACAATCGAAAGATCAGTGGTACGCTAGTACACTTCAAGCTTTTGTGGTACAACTTGATATAAAATTTATTTAATAAATTTTTTATTTAATCAGTATTTTTTTGTATTCTTTCTTACAGTAAAAATTGCAACATTCTTGATTATGTTTAGGATTTTTGTTATTTACTTTGATAACCTTTGATAGGTAGTTTGTAAGACCTTTTTGCTGAAAGTTTTTGCATCGCCTCAATTAGTTTCCAGCAGCATTCGGCTGATAAATGTTTCTATTTTTTTCTATTGACAAATCGGAAGAGGTTTATTGGTAATTGGACGACTCTCCAAAATAATTCCTTTCTTATAAGTGACTCCAGAAATACTCTATTGGATTAAGAAAAAATATTATTAGTAAATACGTAACACAAAAACATAAATTCAAGGAATCCAGGTCAAATATCATAAAAGTTTTGATTTGTCCTATTTTAATGTCGAGCTACTGCATGTATGTATGTTTTGTTTGTTTTTTACTAAATGCCAAATTTTGGTACAATTGATGTAGATTTGGTACAAATTTATCATTGGGGCTGTACAATTTAAACATTGTCAGATCCCAACACTGTTGTGTAGGCTTTTCATCACACCTTACGTCTGCATTCAGTGATGACAAAAAACCATCCAATTGTAGAAGGACAGTAAGGAAAAATAAAAACGTGGTTTGTTTGTTGGTGTTTTGTTGAAGCTTTAATATTCTGTAATATTTATTCAATTAACATGCATAATTCTCATTGTGTTTTGTAGAATTTTATTACTTATAGAATATTTTTGGCTTCTCTAAAATTAGGAAAAAGGTCTCCTGATGATCTGGCCTGAGCAACCAATGAAAACCGTATAGGGACCAGTGTTGGGATCTGACAATGTTTAAATTGTACCGCCCCAATGATTAAATTGTACCAAAATTTGCCATTTAGTAATAAAAACAAAACATATGTACATAAATGAAAGAACAAATCAAAACTTTTATACTAGGGCATTTTAAAGTAATGATATTTGACCTTGACTCAGTGTTGAGATTTGTGGTACAATTGTACCAAATTTGTTACAATCGACACATCAGTGGTACGCTGCTACACTTCGTGTTTTTTTGGTACAATTTCATATAAAATTTAATAAATATTTTTTTATTTAATCAAAATTTTATTTTACATTTTTAACTTTATAGTTCTCCAACCTTGTCTAGAACTGACTAAAATGCAACATTCTTGATTTATGTTTAGGATTTTTATTATTTACTCTGCTAACCGGCAGTATCCGACTGATAAATTTTTCCATTCATTCTAGTGAGAAATCGTAAGGGTTTTTGGTATACTTAATCGGATTAAAATCCGGTGATTTTGGTGAAAAACTTGATATCAATTGGAGTGTGTCCATCTCCTAACATTGCGCAGTGTAAGGGGTCATATGTAAAGGGCTAGTCCGATTGATCCAAAATTTGACAAGGACATAGCAAAGGAGCATCTGAGCTTAAGTTTTGAACCTGGGCATCATTTACTTACCAGTGGTGGTGGTATATGGCCTCAAATTTGAGAACCTCACACCAATCAATTTTTTTAGAGCTTGACATTTCTTCAATTTTTGTTCGATTTTTAAAAATTTTTCATATTTAGTTTTAGTACATTTTTTTAAGTTCCAAGTACCAATTTTACGTACTCCACCCGGACTCAATTCCACTATGTCCAATATAAAATCACTGCGAAAACCTTGATGATCAAATTTGATGACATTCGTCAATCCTTTCATTTCCACAATTTTCATATAATTTATCAAACTAAAACCATGCTGCCATGTATTCTGGCCATCACAACTCAATGGGTGAATATCGATTTGTTGTGATGTATCTAAATCGTGTAGAGCTTTGGCGAACAAATGTACTGCATCATACATTAGTGCTGTCCCTGTTTTAACTGTTGATAAATTGGCCGATCGCAAAACACCCTTTTCCTCTAAACTCCATTGCCTTACAACTTCGTTGACGAAAACCGGTGATGTTGGGCTACCATAGCGAAACTCATCCAAATTAATAGTATGAAGATCGAGAGATGTTATCAAATAACTGTGATAATCACTCATCATGCCAATTTGTTGAGCTTGTTTCAAAACTTCATAAACTTTATCGGTGGAACAGTCTAACACAATATTTCCTTCGGCAGAGTTTTTGATTTGTTTAAGAAGTGGTCTGAAAAGATAGACATAAATTACTTTAGGTTTTTAAAAAATGTTCTTTAATTAATTCCCCGACCTATAATCTCCACTATCACTTAGCTGTCGCACTGTTATAGGATAAGGAGTAGTGCCGTGGTCCTTTAACAATTCCTGTAGACGTACTATTCCATCATTACTTTCATATATTATAGTAAAGGATTTCCATCCCCAAAAACGTACAATATCAACGTAGGCCTAGAATTTTAAATAAAATAATATACGAAAACTCATTTACTCGTTAATTAGTAAAACAGCTTGGATTACTCGTACTCACCATTGCTAGAGTATTTGGATGGGGATACAGGTTGACCAAACAACTTTCTCTTCTCAAACGATAGTCCCAACGATTTTCCAAATGGGGAATCTATAAATTATTAGTATATAAATACACTCCTGATCAAATGATTAGGTCCACTTAAATTACAGTTTCTAGTAGGCCAGATTTTTTGCTCACCATCACAAAGGGATTTTGTTAATATTACAAAAATAACAACAACATTAAAGTTGAATGCAGTAAACAGTATTTTAATTTTTAACACATTTTTTGCGATCCTATGATTAGAACTACTTTGCATTTTTATTTTTTTCAAGTAGACGCATTTGATTAATACTTTTAACTATTAAGAGAAAAAACATATAACTTTTTAATAAATATTGTTAAAAAATATACAAGCAAGAGAGGATGTTATTCGCTAGCACGAATATACCTATCGGGCCACTGCGAGGTAAATTGAGCTAAGTCAGAAAACTATGCTTGGATACTTAAAAGAAGAAGAAGAAGAAAAAAGAAAAATATTGATAATTTTGTCACACGCTTCTCTTTCAGCACCAAAAGTAAAGTCTTGAACTAGTAACTAGGAAAGTATCTCAACTTTAAAAAGAGGCATTGCAAACTGTGAATACCTGAATTGAAGAAAAAAATACTGAAGAAATAGACGCCACTAAATAATATACACAAAGAAAATCGATTATAATGTGGGACATTCAAGTAAGAGGTCATGTTAATGATTGGCGTACTGAAGTTTTAAGTGATAAAAAGAAATTTAATTTAGACGGCACAGATGTCCACAATTATTATTTTCACGAGATACGAGAAAAGAAGAGCTATTTTTAGTAGCCATAACAGTAGAGAGGGTGGAGTTTTAGTCTGGGATACTATAACGGAAGAATGATAGAAAAGAAGATTTCGCCATGCGCATGTTTTCCCGTTAGATGACGTAGTTCGGCCAATGTAAGTCTGTAATCAACAAATAAGTACGAACAAATAAATGTGGCAAATATTTGATTTTGCTATAACAAGGCAACAACAAATATAAAGTGGTAAATATCAAAGTAAAAATATTCAACAAGAGGGAAGCTTAAGGTAGTGATAGACTTCGTTCTCACCAAGTGACGATTGATAATTGAATACAAGTTTTCTCGTATTTTTTTATCTGGGTTTGGTTGGTTAAATAGATGATGCTTACAACTAAACACTACCCTAGATAAACACTAACTAGATACGAAGAGTGCTGATGACGGACGTAGCTCAGTGTTGGTATCTGACAATGTTTAAATTGTACCGCTCCAATGATAAAATAAAATTGTACCAAATCAGGATCAATTGTACAAAAAAGTAAAAAAAATATATATTGTTTCTAGGCAACGTCAGATGACACTCCATTCCCATTATCCTAGAACCCGCTACAGCAGACCAATCATCTACTTGGAACCAACAAAACTAATACAAGAGGACAAATCAAAACTTTTATATCAGGATATTTTAACGAAATGGTAATTGAATATCTGCTTCTGTGTTGCTAATTTATTAACAATTATTTTACAAAAAGGCTTACCGATTTCATAAGCAAAAGGCTTACAATGTTAGTAGCTGGTTACACTACAATGCCCATCAAGTGCTTGAAACACCACCAAAGTCATCGGATCCTAATTCGATAGAGTATGCGTGGAGTTATTTGGAAGAATAATTAAAGAGTCATCCAATTACTAAAAAGTCCTTACGTTTTCTCACTAGAAAAAAATGGAAGAATATATCAGCCGAATACTACCGGAAACTGATTGATGCGAAGAAAAAACTTTCAAACGCTGTAGTTCAACAAAATAGCCTTGTAACTAAATTACCTATTACTTATACATAATAAAAAAAATCCTGAACATAAGTTAATAATGTTGCAATTTAGTTAGTTTAAGCCAGGGTTAGAGAACTATGAAATTAGAACTGTTTATTAGTGTAAGAAAAATTATTAAATTAAAAAATTTATTAAATTGTAACCAAAAAGCATAAAATGTACCTGTGTACCAATAACGTGTCGATTGTACCAAATTTGGTACAATTTGAACCACAAATCCCAACACTGACGTAACTGTCTAGAAAATGTACATTCCGCTCTGCTGGTGTCTAAAAATTTTACTTTCCCAATTTTTCTTTCATACTATCACCTAATTTGTAATTGAAATTATTCTTTCCTAGAGAGAATAAAACGAACTTAAGCTTGACTATAAATTTCATATGTATGTAATAAAAATAGTTCGACTAATAAAACTAAAATTTACAAAAATAAAATTTTTTTTGTTATAAAAGCACAAATATTTCGATTATACAAACTATTTTTTCCCTGTTCAATTCAAAGTTTATCCTAAAACAGTACTTTGTGTGGCTCTTATTCATTTCCATAAGCTTTTAATTCCATATACTCATTATAATGTGATAGAAAATTTAAGGCTGATTTTAACATGCGAATAATTTTATTTTTATTTCTTCCTTTTTGAGGCTTAATGGCCAAATCTGATTCAGGTCTACATTATTATAAAATATTTTTACTACTTAAATCCTAGAAAGTACGCAATTGGATTATTTGCGTTTGGTAAGTGTTAGTGAAGCATTTCGATAGTACCCAATAACCAGTTGCATGAGCAAGCTCATATTACGGGTGAGCTCATATGCTCATAAGCAAGTTGTGATACTCGAACAAACGAGCTTACTGAAAACATGCCTAGTCGTACCACACTATTAGTGAGTAAACCTTTATTCGTATCAAAAGAAATGAGCTGATCGAGTAAATCGTCTCATGTTCGCAACACTCAGAGTGTTTTATTTAGTAGTTGTGTAGAACTTTTGGATAAGACTTTGTGCTTTTTGCTTGCACTAGTAGTTTTTTGTGTTTATTAATAAATAAAAACCTTAAATTGAACGTAAGTCATGTTGTTAAAAAATTCTTTATTTCTTGTCTGTACACTCGAACTGTGTTTGTGTTTCACTCAAAGCATAAAACTGCTTGAACTCGCGCAAGTTCATTGTTATTATGTTCAACATTTAGTAATACTCATTCAACTTGTTTATGGAAACTGCAAGCTCATCGCATTTAGCTCGCTGGTCTTGGCTGTTTATTATTATTCACTCATCGTTACTCGTGTGCATAGTGCATAGAGAACGACATCAGCATCTTTACTGATGGTTCTCTTATGAATGGTAGAGCAGCAGCGGGTGTATATTCAGCTGAGCTGAACTTGTCCTGTAGTCTGCGTTTGGGGGAGTACGTCTCCGTTTACCAGGCAGATTTGCTTGGGCTGCTGCATACGTTGGATCACCTGCTGGAATGTCGGGTACAGGGGAGAAAGATCCTCATTGCACTTGACAACCAGTCGGTTATAAAGCGTGTAGGTGTACTCCAAACTAGTGCTGGAATATGTTTTAAAATTTAACAGATGTGCCTCGGTTAATGAGGAAACATTGATGTGGGTTAAGGTACACATAGGCATAGCTGGGAATGAAGCAGCAGATCAAGTAGCAAAAGGGGGATCTGCTGTGAATTTCTGTGGACAAGAACCCAGAGTAGCGCTGGGTAATGGCATAATACGAACTAAGGTCCTACAATGGGTGAACCCGTTAAATCTGAAAAGGTGGAGGGAGACCACTACGTGTAGGCAGCCTCAAATGGTGCTCAAAGAGCCCATGGGCAGGAAGGCCAGTAAGGTACTCAGATAAAATAAATGTACTTTAAGCTGGATAACTGCATTGGTGACAGGTCATGGTAACTTTAAGTATCAACTAGCCAAGATGAAAATCGAAGAAGATGATACTTTTAGACTGTGCCTGGAAGAGGCTGAGATGGTAGCGTACATTGTGTGTGAATGTCCGGCACTGGCTAGCATAAGATTTAGGACCACTGGTAGAAGCATGTTAAATGTGGATGCCATGGGGGATCTAAGCCTTGAACATATGCTAGCGGAGACTGCGTCATAAGAAAGAAGGTTGACAGTTATTATTCGACAGTCTCAAATCACTAAAGTCAAGATTAAAGGCTTGTTGTAGCACGTGACCTTTATGAGGCTAAGGTTGCCGTAAGGGGGTCGAAAAGGGACCCGTTAAGGAAGTGGTTTGCTTCGATATTCCCCCTATATTAACAATAATACTCGTGAGCATTGATGAGCGTCTTATGCGCTTCGTTTTTTGTGCACATGCAGTGCTTTAGTAACCAAATATTTATCGGTTAAATCTTAAAAAGTATTCGATTAATCGATTGGTTTTTTTATATACTTTTTTCGAAATTCAATCATTTTACTATTAATGGGGCAAAAAATAACTGTGGTATAAAATAACTATTAATAAACTTGTAAGATTTAAATTCTTTTAATTCTCAAATAATGTCATATACATTTCATAATATGTTGTAATTGAATATAATCGACAAAAAATAAAACCAAAATGATTATAGGATTTTTCTAAAAGTAAATAATGCCAAAAAAGCTAAATAAGTAATTGAATTAAAATTAGTTAAATGGTTCTAATTATATGAACGAATTTTTTGTTGTTTTTTTTTCTAGATAATAGACTTTTAAATTCTTTTGTAACAAGTTTTAATTTTCCGACAAAAAACAAAAAACTTAAGAAAGTGTAGCCTAATAAAAACTTAAAATAAGGTGGTTCTAATCTGATCGAGAGTGTAATTTATTGATTTATTCTTTTTTCATGCATTTTAATGAAAATTCCTTTACCTCCATGTTGTCACATATGCTTTGTACATGACTAGCGGTATGAGTAGATTGTGGTCCAAATATAGCAGCTACTTTCACGTTCAAAAGACCACATACTGCAAAGAAAATTAATTTATAAAAATATATTTTTCTTTACTTGTTTGTTCGTTTGAAAGATTAATAAATAAAATCAGATTTTATTGTTTTCTTTTTTTAGATAAATTGGTTCTTAAGAATTACCCTATAAAAAATCTTATCTAACGTTCTATAAGTTAACTACTTGTTTTTTTTCTATCCTCACCCACAGTAATCATATAACTGCCGGCTTTAAGGGACAGGTACATAAGTATTCTTAACTGGAATTTATGTTACAAGCAAAACCTTTATTATCCTTAATAACATTTTTAGTGTGTCTCATTATGATGTCATATTAATGCAAACAATTTTTTGTTTTTATCTGTATTCTGCTATTACTATCACTATTTCAATACTGAATATTTTTTTAAAGCTTCTGCTAGTCTTACTTCTGCTTGATGGTGGTTTGTTATAATGCTGGCATCCATCTTCGTGTCATATGAAATGAGCACAATAGCATTTATGACAGCAGCAGCTCTTTTCCTTTGCAACAGAATTAAATGCCATTTCAAAACTTTTTGAGCACACTGCTTGAATAGTGTGCTTTTACATGCACACGTAGACATACAGGTTATAACTGTCGAGGTACCTCTTAAATGAGATGCTCATCTTTTGTTTGATTATACTTAAGGTGTATTTTAACTTATACATTTCTTTAAAGTCTGGTTAAAAACCGATAGTGCACAAAGGATTAAGGATTAAACTATTTCTAATGGCAAAGGAATCAGTATCTGTTCTTGCCCGATTTGTTTTTGCTTTTTGGTTTTTTCTCTTCAAATATTGTTTTTTGTATAAATGAATTTTGAAGTAACGCTGAAGTTCGTTTTCTACTTTATGGCACGTGAGACATTCAAACGTATTTAATCCAACATACATATGGATATGTGTGCAACAATTTCGAATTGGTAAAAAACTGACACAATAAAAGTTTATGCAGTTTAGATTTTCTTTACAAGAGCTGATGGTAGACATTCATTAAAAGAGAACCCAGCGGATTAGGCTACAAGTTCCAGGCTCTCTGCTCGGTTGGAGGCTATTAGTTGCAATTTATATCATATGCTGGATCTTCTGCCAAACAACCTGATTGGCAATGCAATGTAGCAAAAAAATGCAAAATGAACCAAAAATTTAGCTAAATACTGTATAATGAGGTGTAGAATTAAAGAAAAGTGGGATACTATATATCTAACAAACTTTTTAGTCAAAGTTTTGTGGTATTCTTTTGTGCTGAGGGCAATAAATTTACTAATTTAAAATCCTCATTCTCATTGAATTAAGTTTTATAGAATATTGTATATAGCATGATATAATAATAGAAGGTAATTCCATTCTCTCTTTTTGTCGCCATATTAACGTTCTGACTTTTGCGGGAATTATTTCAATTTGTGCTACCATATCACATACTTTGTGAAATTCAATTTTGCGTTTTTTTCTTTATTTGAAATTTTAAAAATTCAAAAAAAAAAAAAAAACAAACCTTAAGTTTATGTGTATAAATAAACAAACGAAAAATGTTTTCCATACCGTAGTAATAAACTTTTGCAAAAATTCTCAAATAATATTTTTTAATTTCCTTATATCTGACAAAAGTGTCTAAGTTTCCATTTTCTTATTACCAAAGGCACCCCTGGTTCCATATTCTGTAATTCTCGTAGCTAAATCTATCGCTAAAATTCTAAAAATGCACCAACAAATTAGGAGTATTCTTAAAACAACACTCATAATTTGTTTGTGCACTTTTAGAATTTTAACGATAGATTTAGCTACGAGAATTACAGAAAATATATTTTTTAACTTAGATGGGAAGCTAATCTGTCAGGAGTATCAAGAAAAATTGACAATTTCAATATCATAGGAACTTAAAGTTAAAAAGTTTGGTTAATTTTGTTATGAATGAGGGGGCTGCATGCAAAATTGCTTAAAAGCAAAAGTGAAAAATAACCCAAGAAATCCGCATGCAGAATTGCAGAATATTTTATATAAAAAGTAACCCCAAAATATTAAGTGCTTTTCGTAATTTTTTTAAATTTTTCAAATGGACAATTATCCAAAACGTTTTAATGAAATATGTTGTTACCATATTTGAGCGGTTTTATATTCACCCTTATTCACTTGGCGACAGCGACATCGTTGTCACTTTTGACCTTACATTTATATTGATGTCAACATCAATTTGATTATAATTTTGTATTTCCTAATGCTCTTATGACGACGCGTCGTCGACTGCTTATTGATAACACTGTTCTGTAGAGAAAATTTCTTTTAAAAAAAAATAATGTTTTTGAATGATATCAAATGTTTAATAAGAATCTCATTTAAGTTTTTTCTATCACGTCGAGATTTTCCATTTCTTCAACTAATTTTCAGTCGCTTTTAAAAACCAAGGCGACGAAATCGCCGTCGTTACAAGAAAAGTTCAACGTCACATATTCTTACAAAATACCAAATAAAATTAAAAAGTCTTCGATAAATGTTGATGTCGACAAAGGGAATACCAATTTAATTTAGTGAAAGGTCGTCGTATTATGTCGCCAAATGTAATAGGAGTGATTATCATGAAATTCTAAAAACTAGTAGTTACGTTGTCTACCTAAAACTACAGAATTGTTAAGATTTATCAGAATTAAAAAAAAAATATCAATGCACTTACTGTCAATACTGAATTTTTTATATTATTTTGCCAAATTTCCATTTTTTTCCAATTTAATTTAATTTTTGTTTTGTGGCGATTTTTCATAAGATCAATTAGCATGCAGCTTAAATAAGATTGTAATATAATTTTTTTTTTTTCAATATAAAAGTGTACCTATAAAAGATTAAGGAAATCGTAATCTACAACAAGATTTATTCGTCATAAGTTTCATTATTAAACCAAAGTACGTTTTTATTTTATGATATTTATGTAAATTACACACTTTTTTAAAATAATTTCCAAAATAAATTTTTTTCGTTTCTACTTGTGGCAACACTTTTTTTACTGTTTACATAAAAACATACTTCAATAATTCCGGCAAACTTCAAACATTTTTAAAATGGAACTACCTTGTATTATTATATCATGGTATATAGTTTGCTTTTTAAAACCCTTATCCTACATATCTTCAACCAATTTACTTTTTAACCATTAATTTCGCCTTCTTAGAATTGCATCTTCTAAGGGTTTTGTATTTATTATATTGTATAATAAATGGGGGAAAACGAAATTCCGGGAAACTATAAAAATATTTATGTCATTCACATTGTTGCCACACATACTTACATTTAAAAAAGCACTAAAGAAATTATGTAGTACAATTTTGAACTAAATAGATGTATGTCTTTTAGGAAAGTGGACTTACTCGTACTCCATTTTCAAAGTAGTTATATTTGTAACTTCATTAACTACGAAAATTTGTAATGATAAAAACAATGAAAATTTTACCAGATTTTTTTTTTTGGAAAAAGTTTATACATAAATAAACAGTTCATAGTAAATTGTATTCAATTTTATCATTAACTAATTTTTTGTCAAAATGGACTTACACCACTTTCAAAAAACGGCTCATATATTTAATTTTATTCAAAAATAAAATAAATAAAAAACTTAGTAAAATAAACGAAAATGTTGTCAAATCACCTGATAAATTTATCACATTAACTTCTTTAGGGATGTAAATTTAACTAATTTTATGGGTTGTTTTTCTTAGAATGTTTTACTACTGTTTTCACTATTTCTTTTTTTTTTAATTTAAAAAATTTTATTTGAATTTTTATAAGTTTTTTCAAGTTTTATTGAAATACATATGTTTTTGACAAAAGAAATTCTGTTTATTTGAAAAAATTTATTTATATGAATAAATTGCATATGGATTTGAATAAAAAATAATTCGATTTAACTATTTTTGTCGTTAAGGCTCTACTAATATTTTTCGTTAATATTACCTACGAAATTTGGTTCAGTGTGGTACGAGTATACTTTATAGGAAATTTTTTATGAAAATTTGTCATAAAGTATACGCCAAGCAACCTTTATTTCTTTACTGGCTGTGACCGCCACTTCGAAGGCGTACTGGCAATATTTTGTTTGAGTTTTCTTTAGAAGTTATGTTATTGTATTTACTTTATAGAGAAGTACCCATCACTGAGTAATTATTTAGGAACAAAGCCTTTAAGTAAAATTATTGTACAGTTCTGAAAATAATATTTAAAATGTCCCGCTTTCAAAAATAAAAGGTGTTGTCTAGCGTACTTTCATTACATTTTCTCTACTTTCGCTAATTGTTGCAGAAAAAAAAGTATACAATATTTGAACCGCAATGCTAAGGTGCCTACTCGCAAAACATTATTAAAATTCATTCAGTAGTTTTTACGTGATGCGAACACAGACAGCCAGGTGGACAGACATATGTATATCGTCATCCGAAAATAGATTTTTTTTATTGAATATTGCACGTTCCTACAAACTTAATATTTTGTCTAAATATAGGTAAGTCTGTTATAAAGGGTAATCCATTTCGAGGTTCCATATTTTAAAGAAAAAATACAGAAAATTCAAATTTAATAGAGAATGTTTATTATCATTTGAAAGAGCATTCTTTGGCATTTATTTTTTTAAGATTATGTCTATCAAATGTTGACCGTTGCTACGTCGCAGATGGTCTATCCGTTGAGTCCAATTTTCGATGACTCGTTCGAGCATTTCTACTGGTAACTGGCGAATGACACGCCTGATGTTTTCCTCAAACGCTTGAATCGAAGCGGGTTTGTCCGCATAAACTTTAGACTTTACATATCCCCACAGAATATCACACGATCTTGGTGGCCAATCGACCGGCCACCAAAAAGTTTTTTTTTTTATAAATACAAAAATAAATGTTTATTTACACACAGAAATTTGAAATTTGCTGTTTGCGTCTAAACCACGTAAGCGACAGATTTGGCTACAATTAATTGTAAGTAACAAATTAAAAAAAAAAAAAAAGTTTGTATACCGTGCAGAGAGTCGCACAGCCATGTTTTGCAAAAAAAAAAAAATATTTTGAAACCCATATTAAAGAAGTTATTAAGTTTTTTTCGTTTACTGAAAATCGACTTCTTGGAGCTTACGTGGTTTAAGAATAAACGCGACGATATGTAACATTTTACATTTATAAGCCGAACTATTTTTACATACAAATGAATTGTTAAATTAAGGCTTAAGTTCGATTATCCTCTCTAACTGCTCAATAGGCTTGAAAGATTTATTTTAATTAAAACAAAGTACAATAGTACTCTATTATCCATCCCTGAAATGTATAATTATGTACATGCATTACTATTTTTATGTCGCGAGGGCATCATACAATTTTCATTTCTTGCTTTACAGGTTTGATTTCGATGATTTTGCAAAATATATTTATACATTTGTACACACATACATATTTAAATAAATGTACCTACACATGTGATCAATAAAATAGGTACTGCCTATACATATGTATTATGTATAACAAAAAAAAAAAAAAAAAAAAAAAAAAAACATTTTTAAATATTTAAAAATTTATTATATTATTATATTATAGAAACAACAAACAAAAACAAGGTAAATTAAATTGCACAGAAAGATTAAAATTCGTTTGGTAATCCATTCCTTTTTTTGTAATCTAATCTTTTTTTACGCAAAAATGTCTCAAATTGTGTCAGGACGCATACGATGTGGCGGGCAGAAAATATACATACATAAAGATGACAAAGTAAATTAACCTAAACAGAAGCTATGTTTTTGCGAACATTTTTTAATACTAGCTATTCCCGGTGCGCTTCGTTACAATATATTTCTTTCCGCATAAACCAAAGCTTTAAAGCGTTGGCGCATTTTTCCTTCGCATATCTTTTTCGCAAAGATGGCTGCACCACACTCTGTGATGCGAAACCGTATGTCAAATTCGTTCGATAAGCCCAAATATTTTGCGATAGTAAAAGAGCAAGCGCAATGGAAGAACACATGTAATTACTTTCAAAATGTGTTTTAAATGATATCTGAAGCGGATCACCTTTATTTTGTTTTATTTTATATAATCAGTTAGCATTTAGTTATGATTACTCTACTTTATTTTTGTACAGCACTAGTTAGATGCAACACTGTTGTACGGAAAAGCTCTTTCGTTGAGTTTAATCCGGAGTCCACACCTGATGAATTTATATCGTGATGAATGTCAGATTTGTATCATGATGAAAATTCATCTCGTGTAGACTTCATAATGCTATTAAGCATTATATCAGCGTTATGATATAATTATCAGAGCTCATGTACAGATAATGATGTAAAACGTAATTTCAATTGTATTTTTTATACCGACGTTTATTTTTTTTAAAAAAAGGGGACAAGCGAAAAAGATGATTTTTAATTTCTTTAACTATTTTTTTAATAAAAAGCAATTAATATTTTGTGCATTGCATAAAGAAGTACATTTTTGGCTTCTTTTGCGAATTTTAAACATATGTACATATGTACGTGAAATTATCTGCTCACCGGTCCCAAATGCGGGAATTTTGTTTTTTTACATACCCATTGAGCCAGAAATGGACCTCATCGCTAAACCAAATTTACCTCGAAAACGTCAGATCTTCTTGGAACTTTTCAAGAGCCCATAGAGGCGTAAGTCTTTCCATTATGAAATGCCAAACAATACTAAACAAAAATAGCATGACAGCATGACACGACTCACACGTGATCTGTGAAAAAAAGGCTATTGAAAAAAGTACCTCGAAATGGACGACCCCTTATTATGAAAGTTTTGAAGAAGCTTTTTTTAGGTTGCTTACTTAAATATTTTATAAAGCTTCTTCCCTATCGTGTACAAATCGAAAAAAGTTTAGTTACATGGTTTTTTTTTGACGATATGAAAAATGGCTGTTTTGTATTCCGTTGCGACTCTGCGACTATCTGCACCCGCGACAAAATTTTCAAAAAATATTTTATGCACAGAAATGATCCTGTTACAGTTTTAATATACATACATACGTATGTATAGATTAATACGGGAATTAGTATTTAATAACGAATTCTTTTTTTTTTCTTTCTTTTATAAGATAAATATTTTGTTATTAAAATCTAAAATTACGAAAAATTACAATTCAAAAATTAATAAAAATTTAAATTCAAAAACAAATAAATTTTCCTGCAATATTTTATAAAAAAATTTACAAAAATAACTTTAGGCAATTGTACTCGACTGGTTACTTACAAAATTGATTGCCAAAAATTTACTTACCTCTTTTGCCAGCATGAAAACTATCAAAAGGTAAAATTCGTTCAATTTGCGCCACCAACTTCGATCGTGGTAAAATCATACGATCTGCATTAATACGATCAACAGCCTGACGAAATGCCAACTCTTGGTTGTCATCGGTGGGATGAACCAATCCACCTTTAGTTTTAGAATTGATCAAAAAATTTATCGCAATACCGAAAAATACAAAAGAAACATTAACAATATATTTTACAAACAGATGAAAATAATAAAATGATTTCACTCAAAAAAAAAAAAAAAAAACATGTACCGCACACACACTTTTGTTTACAAAAAGTTTAGTACAAATAATTCTTGCAAAAAAAAACCGACTACAAAACAAATATATGTGTATCAATTCTAAACTAAAAATTTAAAAGGAAGTAATCTGTAAGAAATAGTTCTCAAATCAAATAATTTTATACTTGTTGCTCTAACGGACATAGTAATTTACGTTCTGTACATTCAAATGTCTATCCGTAACGGTTAAGCAGATAAAGCCATATACGACAAATTATGTCAGATATGAGGACACCCTTTATTTTTTTACACTTATTATTACTGACACAGTAATATAAAGTAACGGTTCCAAAGATATTGCCATATAGCTTAAACAATATCATTTAGGGGACACCCTTTAATGTGCAATTTTAAATTAAACACTTATTTTAAAGGACAGATTCTTTGTAAATTTAAAATGTCTGTCTAAAACGGTTCAAAAGATTGGCCATATGCATCAATTTACATCAACTATTGAGACACCCTTTAAAATTTTAAATATTGATAAATGTTATTATACGGGACATAGTAGTGGAGATTCTGGACTTAGATATACAGGTTCTCTGTAAATATTTACCGTCTATCTGTTACGGTTCAAAAGTTTTGCAATATACATCAAATTACATCAACTATTGGGACACCCGTTAACTTCTAATTATAAATATTTAATTTCTGATTATAAATATTGGACATTCTGTTCAATTTTCAAGTGATTGTCTACAATGGTTCAAATGGTTCATATATTTAAATTGACGTCACATATGGGGACACCCTTTAATTTTTAAGTTTATTTTTTTTTATTAATTTCTGTTATTGGCAGCTATAGTAATACGCAGTTTTTTAAAATTTTAAAAGGGTGCCCTTTACGGTTCATAATACACGTAAAAAACACGTATGTTGTATGGGGCCACCCTTTAATTTTCAAAATTCTGAACTTCTTTTAAAATGGGACCAATCTATAAGCATTTCCATTCTAATAAAGAAAAAAATTTTAAAATCGGTTCAGAAATGACTGAGTTATGCGGGAACAAACATAAAAAAAGCAACATTCAGACGAATTGATAACCTCCTTCTTTTTTTGAAGTCGGTTAAAAATGTAAACAAAACATTAATTACTTTCACGCTAAAAGATTTATGCACACACATATACGCATTTGTAAACAACCAGGTGGGAGTACTTCAACAACAAACACAACAAAACAGCAACTTTGACAATTTGCTAGCACATATAAAATAATACACTCTTGACAAGACGTTGGCACAAAAAAGAAGAGCAAAAAATAATCAGCTGCTCTATCTTTAAACCTGGTACATCCTCTTCGCATTTGATGGCACGAAAAATAATCAATAGAAACGTCAAAATATGCAGATACATCCTTCTTCATTGATGGGAAAAAATATTTTTTCAACTTTTCTTACCAATTTTTATTACATCTGGCAGAGCTTTCGTTAATGTTAGACAGGCTAAAAATGTGCCTGCTACATTAAGCCACAAATTCATAATAATTTTCCTTTAGATTCTTCCCACTTTAATCAATTTTTTTCTCTTTCAAAATTTTGCTTTAATTTTAATTGGGTTTTTTTCATTATTTTTTAACTTTTTACAACACGTTTCATTTTGTGAATTTTTCCGAAATGTTGTGTATATCCTGCAAAAGCTGTTGATGTACTAAAGGAAAGGATGCTACATTAAATCTCTTATTTTAAGGTGCAATCAACATATTTATTTCGTATATTTTGGTACTTGACATTTGTAGCAGCTGCGCAATGGATGCTGTTTGCTGATAAGAAGTATCTAAAGAAATAAAAAATTTTGTGGACGTCAAACTCTCTTCCTTTAGTAGAGATTACCACCAAAAATGTTAAACAAAAATTACTGTAAATGTCAAAACAGAAAATAAAAGCTTCTGTCAAATCTGCTTATGCAAATCACTAGTTTATGTTAAATGCGACTGTAAAGCTTTTCTTATCGCTTTTTACTTTGCATCTATATATGTATATAAAGCACAAAATGTGCTTGTTTGTATGATTGTTTGTTTGTCGGAAAGCTATAGCTGCCTACACCAGTGAACCGATCTTTCTGAAATTTTCACAGTTTGTTGTTAGATATACGGTTGGTAAAAAAGGGTACTTATTTTTTTTCAGATTCGACGTGGGGGTGGTACCTCACATACAAAGTAAATATTTATTATCATGTTACTTGGTAACAGTAATAGGTAGCGCCTTGAAATTGCACCAGTAACTTCTATATTAACATACATAGTATAGAGAAAGATAGACTGGATTGGAATTGTGGGCGTGGTACCTACCATACAATGTAAATAATTATTATCCTGTATCTAGAGAACTGCAATTGGTAGCATAATGGAATTTCGCACCAGTATTGCCCACATTGAATAGCTAATCTAAACACAGACTGAATTGGCATAGTGGGCGTTGTACCTCCCATTAAAAGTGAAAAATTGTTATCGTGTTCCTGGCGAACTACATTAGATAGAGCCTTGAAACTTTGCACGAGTAACCCCTGTGCTAATGCTCATAGTCTGCCAAAATACAGAATGAATCGGGACAGTGAGCAAGGTACCCCCATTCAAAGTGTAAAATTATTGTCGTGTACCTAGAGAACTACAATAGGCAGAGTCTTTAAAACTTTACACAAGCAACCCTCATAATAATGTGCATAGTCTAGAGAAATACAGACTCGATTCAAACAATGGGCGTGGTACCACCCATGTCTATTAGGGGGCACCCTTTATTTTAAATCTTATGGTTTTTATTTCATCCTTTTGAAAATTTTAAGTGTCTCCTTGTTACGGTTTAATAAATCGCACTGAGCCTGTTTCTTTGCCAGAAGATCGGTACCACCCAACTATCGAATTCAGCATCTCAATACCATCTTAATTTGTCTCGAATCGTTATAATGCTGATAAAATTTATTGCTTTAAGAAAACCAATTACACTAAATTAAATGATCTGTTAAGAACTACTTGTTGGAATGATTTGTTATCTACTTCCATGAGTATTAAAAGTGCCTCGCGTATTGACACAATAATTACTAAGTTTTATAGTAAAATATATTCTTATTTTGAAGTTTGTGTACCTAAAATAAAAATTAAACCGACAGTTGGTCCACCATGGAATTCTAAGAAACTCTCAAGGTTAAAAAACTTAAAAAATAAAAGTTATAAAAAATTTAAGAAGTCTGGTCTGACAATAGATTACGGAAAATATGCAGTTTGCCGTGCTGAATATAACTCTTTTAATCGTTGGCTATATAACAATTATATCAATGGCATGAAAAATAAATTTACTCGTGATCCGAAATCATTTTATACTTTTGTAAATTCGAAAAGAAAATCTAGCGGCTATCCCTCTGTAATGAAGTTTTGTGGATGTGAATCTAGTGATGAAAATATTATTTCCAACATGTTTGCTGTCTTTTTTGCCAGTACTTACTCCAACGATCAATTTAATGATAAAAATGAATATCCATACATTAGCCATTCTAACAACAACATTTGTCTTCCAACATTAAATTTGACTGAAGTTGTATATAACTTGAAGAAATTGAAGATGTTATTTAACCATGGCCCTGATGGTGTACCAAGCTGTATTTTAAACCGTTGCGCAGAGTTAATAGCTACTCCGTTAACATTTTTATTCAATATTCCTATTATAAATGGTTATTTTCCTAAGTTTTGGAGAGAATCTTTTATTATCCCATTATACAAATCTGGTAATAAGTCTGAAATCACAAACTACAGGGGAATAGCTAAACTAAGTGCCATTCCAAAATTGTTTGAAAAAATTGTTGCTGATTACCTCTGTCATCAATTTTCTTCTATTTTATCATCCAATCAACACGGCTTCAGAAAGGGTTGTTCAACTACTACAAATGTTCTTCAACTAACCTCCTTAATTAACTCTGCTTTTATTGAAAAGAAACAAACTGATGCTGTATATACAGATTTTAGCAAAGCATTTGATAAGGTCAATCACAAGCTTCTTCTGATGAAACTAAACATGCTTGGTGTTACCCGCATTAGCCTTAATTGGTTGCAGTCGTATTTAACATGTCGTAGTCAAACTGTTCGCTTTAATATTCGTTCATCAAAATGTATTGCTGTTTTATCCGGTGTTCCCCAGGGAAGTCACCTGGGACCTATTCTTTTTTCCATTTTTATTAATGATCTTCCCAGTGTTATAAACTCCACACATGTATTAATGTATGCTGATGATGTCAAAATCTTTTATAGCTTCAAGCACTATGCAGATCATATAAATTTGCAGAGTGACCTCAACAATCTTGTAGACACAACATGATGGTTTTAAATATTAAAAAATGTAAATGCATGAGATTTTCAAGGAGTGATTTTATCACTGTTAACTACTTCTTAGGAGAACATGAGTTGGAGGTAGTTGATTCATTTTTGGGCCTTGGAATTTTGCTGGATTCTAAACCTTATTTTATATCTCATATTACAATGACTGTCAACAAGGCTCGAGGTGTTCCTGCATTTATTAAGCGCTGGTCAAAAGAATTTTCCGACCCTTACATCACAAAACAGTTATTTGTGGCTCTGGTTAGACCTATCCTGGAATATGGGTCAGTAATATGGGATCCTTATTATAACGTACATTGCCAACTTCTTGAATCTGTTCAAAAACAATTTTTGCTGTTCTGCTTACGTGGTTTAAATTGGCGTGACGGTGTGAGGTTTCCTTCATATACTAGTAGGCTTGCTTTAATTAAACTTCCTACTCTAAAAAGTCGTCGTATTATGTTAAATGTTTCTTTTATGTTAAGTACTATCAATGGTAATACTTGTTGTGAATTTTTGTTGGCCAATCTTAAATTTAATGTTCCATGTCGTAATATGCGTAACTTTATGCCTCTTTTTGTCCAAAATTGTAGTACGAATTACGCTATGGCTGATCGTTTTGTGCGATTATGCAATCAATTCAATAATTTTTATAAAAATATTGATTTCTCTTTAAACTTAAATATAATTAAAAGAAATTTAATTGTAATTTTAAATACTGTCTAATATAATAAAATCTCTACTAATTTAAGTTTTTATGTAATAGTCTGTAAGGATAACATCCATTGACTACAATAAATAAATAAATAAATAAATAAATAAATAAATAAATAAAAAAATATAGACAAAAGAGCTTTTAATCAAACGGTGAAATAAAATTTGAAATTTTTTTATTTTAACATATAAATTCCCGGAACGGTGAAAAATGTACCAACAAATAGTTTTTTTTATTAATTACGGGGCTAGCAAATCCTTTTTGTAGAATATCGCCAACAATTGAGGCTTTAAAAATCCGTTTACGCTTTTTTATTCGCTGCTTTGCACTCCGAGAAATTTAACAATAATTTATAAATTTTGTTCCATAACTGGCTATGTTTGGATAGGGCTGGAGGGAGAACCGTTATAATTTTTTACCTAATTTTTATTTTATTCGCATTTGCTATAGGTTGCCTTTAAAATGATTTAAAAAAATTTACTAGTACAGAAGTAAGTTTAAATTACATAAGCAAAAACGATATTTTTTACATTTGCGCAATTCAGAGGCCTTTTAACATAAAACGTTAACAGTACAAAACTTTAAACTAATTTATTCTAAATTTTATCAAGAATATAGCCAATGTCTTAAAATAATAATAACCTGATCATTAATAAGTACACCACGCCAAATACTTAGCTAAGGTCGGCCAAAATTAAAAAACAAATTGTAAACCAATTTTCTCCCAAAGTAAAAAAAACTACACATGTAAGCAAGTTTTTTTGGGATATTTTCAAGGTCTACTTAAATTTAAAAAATCTTAAGATTTGAGTTAAAAATATTACAAAAAATATATACCCGAGGTATCCAGAAACACAATAAATACAATGTACGGGTGCTCATATGTCTAGCTACTATGGCAATAATATGTGAATAGTACTATGAACTGTCCAATCCAGCATAATCTGCAGATTTAGATCATTGCGACTATTTCCGAAATTGAAAAAATGGATGGGTGGCAAGAGATTTGGTCAAACGATGGGGTCATCATTCAAACAAACTCCTATTGTAAGAAATTTTATTATTTGGAAGGGAAAAGAAAACCGTAAGTTTCTGTAAAATGTTTGTTTTTTTGCCAAAAAAATATTTTTTATCTGAAAACTCGTAAACCGCTGTAATATAAAAAGCTAATTTTTAAATTCCTAAAAATCAATATAATTTATAAATTTCAAAATTAAGCTTAAACGGATTTTTCTTTTTTAAACTCTTGACGGTGAGTTTGAAAAAGAAAAATGATTTTTTTGCTCCCAACTGTATTTGTTGTCTTTTTGGTCTTATATGTAGTCATAAGAATATAAACATTATGAATATCAGGGTTAAATTAGGTCAAAAACATTTACTCACACGCTACATTCATAAATTCTTATACATTACGACAACCATAAAAATACATCTAAATGACATACATGTATGTATGGAAAGTTAAAGCAACAATTTTTTTCTTTTGACATGTTTCAAATATAACTTTCTAAAAAGCACACTTTTTATATTTGTGTTAATGTTTTTATTTTATTTTTGTAGTTCTTAAAGGCATTGCATTATGCTAATATATGACATTTATATACACATATTCATATTTTCGAATTTTGGTTTGCGATTTTATTTGACACTAGCTGGGTACGCTACTTCTCAGTGTCCTTGTAATATTTTGCTCCTTTTCTTTAAGACTCTTACTTTTATATTGAATTCTAAAACTTATATGTAAATTTTAAAATTATTGTAGAGTTCTGTTAATAGTGTTTAATATTTTCCCGCCGACAAAAACAAAAGGTTCTGCTAAGTTTGCAGTACCATTAACTCGGTAAAATTAGGTACTTTCACTACTTTCAATACTTTTTCTATAATATCTCTTGGATGACAGATATTAATATGGGATAAAATTATCCTATATTTGAACCGATATACTACGGTACCCTCTCACAAAATTTTATTAAAATTCATCCAGTAGAGTTTAAGTGATACGAACACAAACATACAATTATTCCGAAATGTTTTGCATTCCACATCGATTTCACTATATACCAGCAACAACATTTAAAAAAAATATTTATTGTACAGATATGATACTGTTATAGTTTTTTTATATGTATAGATGAATACGGACATATAACTTAAATGAAATAAAAATGAGCTGAAAAGGGATTGATATATTTTTAAAAGTAGTTAAAAAAGAGCTTTTGGGATAGATGCAAATTTCTGGAGTTAAACTAAGGAAAAAAGAGATACATTTGTATACCAAGAAGCTGTATCTTTTCTCTTATTTCATTCATAATATACCATTTGTTACTTGTGTAAAATAAATTCTTTTTCTTATTTATTTAAATTTATTTAATAAAACTTTTGATGAGCTATTAACAAGACACGTAAAAGTGTTCATGCATTTCAAAGTAATGGCCACTTGAAAATGTTGCTTCTTCAGTTGTAGATTTAACGATTTTGTGCAATGTTGTGTTGGCTTTAGATTTGGTTTTATTTTGCAATAGTTTTTTTTTCATAATTTATGTAAATATATTTTTGGCTATAAAATAAAACTCAAACATTAAGAAAATAAAACAAAAAATATCTAAAACGTCCTGTAATGGGAAAATGTAAGAAATATTTCATGCCATACTGTATTGGAATAGAATAGAAAATACATTTTCTGACGATAAACTTTTCGACGGGCCTGGCCTTTAAATTTTTATAAGCCCACCTCTTATTTAATGTCGGAAATTCTTTTTTATATCAAATATTGTCTTAAAACTGTAGATGAAATTTTAAAAGTTTATAACGTCAACTTCGATCGAAACATTGAAAAAATCAGGAGCCTAATCATTCGAACGCATAGCAAAAATAAGATTTTCATATAAAAAATGGATTTTTTATGAAAAATATAGGTCGTCACAGATTTTTGTCCTTTTTTCGATTAGACGCTGTTTTAAGAAGATACAGCAAAAATAAGATTTTCATATAAAAAATAGATTTTTTATGAAAAATATAGGTCGTCACAGATTTTTGTCCTTTTTTCGATTAGACGCTGTTTTAAGAAGATACAGCAAAAATAAGATTTTCATATAAAAAATGGATTTTTTATGAAAAATATAGGTCTTCACAGATTTTTGTCCTTTTTTCGATTAGACGCTGTTTTAAGAAGATATAGCAAAAATAAGATTTTCATATAAAAAATAGATTTTTTATGAAAAATATAGGTCGTCACAGATTTTTGTCCTTTTTTCGATTAGACGCTGTTTTAAGAAGATACAGCAAAAATAAGATTTTCATATAAAAAATGGATTTTTTATGAAAAATATAGGTCGTCACAGATTTTTGTCCTTTTTTCGATTCGACGCTTTTTTAAGAAGATACAGCAAAAATAAGATTTTCATATAAAAAATGGGTTTTTTATGAAAAATATAGGTCTTCACAGATTTTTGTCCTTTTTTCGATTAGACGCTGTTTTAAGAAGATACAGCAAAAATAAGATTTTCATATAAAAAATAGATTTTTTATGAAAAATATAGGTCGTCACAGATTTTTGTCCTTTTTTCGATTAGACGCTGTTTTAAGAAGATACAGCAAAAATAAGATTTTCATATAAAAAAATAGATTTTTTATGAAAAATATAGGTCGTCACAGATTTTTGTCCTTTTTTCGATTAGACGCTGTTTTAAGAAGATACAGCAAAAATAAGATTTTCATATAAAAAATGGATTTTTTATGAAAAATATAGGTCGTCACAGATTTTTGTCCTTTTTTCGATTACACGCTGTTTTAAGAAGATACAGCAAAAATAAGATTTTCATATAAAAAATGGATTTTTTATGAAAAATATAGGTCTTCACAGATTTTTGTCCTTTTTTCGATTAGACGCTGTTTTAAGATACAGCAAAAATAAGATTTTCATATAAAAAAATTGATTTTTTATGAAAAATATAGGTCGTCACAGATTTTTGTCCTTTTTTCGATTAGACGCTGTTTTAAGAAGATACAGCAAAAATAAGATTTTCATATAAAAAATAGATTTTTTATGAAAAATATAGGTCGTCACAGATTTTTTTCCTTTTTTCGATTAGACGCTGTTTTAAGAAGATACAGCAAAAATAAGATTTTCATATAAAAAATGGATTTTTTATGAAAAATATAGGTCTTCACAGATTTTTGTCCTTTTTTCGATTAGACGCTGTTTTAAGAAGATACAGCAAAAATAAGATTTTCATATAAAAAATAGATTTTTTATGAAAAATATAGGTCGTCACAGATTTTTTTCCTTTTTTCGATTAGACGCTGTTTTAAGAAGATACAGCAAAAATAAGATTTTCATATAAAAAATGGATTTTTTATGAAAAATATAGGTCGTCACCGATTTTTGTCCTTTTTTCGATTACACGCTGTTTTAAGAAGATACAGCAAAAATAAGATTTTCATATAAAAAATAGATTTTTTATGAAAAATATAGGTCTTCACAGATTTTTGTCCTTTTTTCGATTAGACGCTGTTTTAAGAAGATACAGCAAAAATAAGATTTTCATATAAAAAATGGATTTTTTATGAAAAATATAGGTCTTCACAGATTTTTGTCCGTTTTTCGATTAGACGCTGTTTTAAGAAGATACAGCAAAAATAAGATTTTCATATAAAAAATAGATTTTTTATGAAAAATATAGGTCGTCACAGATTTTTTTCCTTTTTTCGATTAGACGCTGTTTTAAGAAGATACAGCAAAAATAAGATTTTCATATAAAAAATGGATTTTTTATGAAAAATATAGGTCGTCACCGATTTTTGTCCTTTTTTCGATTACACGCTGTTTTAAGAAGATACAGCAAAAATAAGATTTTCATATAAAAAATAGATTTTTTATGAAAAATATAGGTCGTCACAGATTTTTGTCCTTTTTTCGATTAGATGCTGTTTTAAGAAGATACGGCAAAAATAAGATTTTTATATAAAAAAATGGATTTTTTATGAAAAATATTGGTCTTCACAGATTTTTGTCCTTTTTTCGATTAGACGCTGTTTTAAGAAGATACAGCAAAAATAAGATTTTCATATAAGAAATGGATTTTTTATGAAAAATATAGGTCGTCACAGATTTTTGTCCTTTTTTCGATTACACGCTGTTTTAAGAAGATACAGCAAAAATAAGATTTTCATATAAAAAATGGATTTTTTATGAAAAATATAGGTCTTCACAGATTTTTGTCCTTTTTTCGATTAGACGCTGTTTTAAGAAGATACAGCAAAAATAAGATTTTCATATAAAAAATGGATTTTTTATGAAAAATATAGGTCTTCACAGATTTTTGTCCTTTTTTCGATTAGACGCTGTTTTAAGAAGATACAGCAAAAATAAGATTTTCATATAAAAAATGGATTTTTTATGAAAAATATAGGTCGTCACAGATTTTTGTCCTTTTCTCGATTATCTGTTTTAAGAAGATACAGCAAAAATAAGATTTTCATATAAAAAATGGATTTTTTATGAAAAATATAGGTCGTCACAGATTTTTGTCCTTTTTTCGATTAGACGCTGTTTTAAGAAGATACAGCAAAAATAAGATTTTCATATAAAAAATGGATTTTTTATGAAAAATATAGGTCTTCACAGATTTTTGTCCTTTTTTCGATTAGACGCTGTTTTAAGAAGATACAGCAAAAATAAGATTTTCATATAAAAAATAGATTTTTTATGAAAAATATAGGTCGTCACAGATTTTTGTCCTTTTTTCGATTAGACGCTGTTTTAAGAAGATACAGCAAAAATAAGATTTTCATATAAAAAAATGAATATTTTATGAAAAATATAGGTCTTCACAGATTTTTGTCTTTTTTCGATTAGACGCTGTTTAAAGAAGATACAGCAAAAATAGCATTTTCATATAAAAAATAAATTTTTTATGAAAAATATAGGTCGTCACAGATTTTTGTCCTTTTTTCGATTAGACGCTGTTTTAAGAAGATACAGCAAAAATAAGATTTTCATATAAAAAATGGATTTTTTATGAAAAATATAGGTCGTCGCAGATTTTTGTCCTTTTTTCGATTACACGCTGTTTTAAGAAGATACAGCAAAAATAAGATTTTCATATAAAAAATGGATTTGTTATGAAAAATATGGGTCTTCACAGATTTTTGTCCTTTTTTCGATTAGACGCTGTTTTAAGAAGATACAGCAAAAATAAGATTTTCATATAAAAAATAAATTTTTTATGGAAAATATAGGTCGTCACAGATTTTTGTCCTTTTTTATGAAAAATATAGGTCGTCACAGATTTTTGTCCTTTTTTCGATTAGACGCTGTTTTAAGAAGATACAGCAAAAATAAGATTTTCATATAAAAAATGGATTTTTTATGAAAAATATAGGTCGTCACAGATTTTTGTCCTTTTTTCGATTACACGCTGTTTTAAGAAGATACAGCAAAAATAAGATTTTCATATAAAAAATGGATTTTTTATGAAAAATATTCTTCACAGATTTTTGTCCTTTTTTCGATTACACGCTGTTTTAAGAAGATACAGCAAAAATAAGATTTTCATATACAAAATGGATTTTTTATGAAAAATATAGGTCTTCACAGATTTTTGTCCTTTTTTCGATTAGACGCTGTTTTAAGAAGATACAGCAAAAATAAGATTTTCACATTATAAATGGATTTTTTATGAAAAATATAGGTCGTCACAGATTTTTGTCCTTTTTTCGATTACACGCTGTTTTAAGAAGATACAGCAAAAATAAGATTTTCGTAAAAAAATGGATCTTTTATGAAAAATATAGGTCTTCACAGATTTTTGTCCTTTTTTCGATTAGACGCTGTTTTAAGAAGATACAGCAAAAATAAGATTTTCATATAAAAAATAGATTTTTTATGAAAAATATAGGTCGCCACAGATTTTTGTCCTTTTTTCGATTAGACGCTGTTTTAAGAAGATACAGCAAAAATAAGATTTTCATATAAAAAATGGATTTTTTATGAAAAATATAGGTCTTCACAGATTTTTGTCCTTTTTTCGATTAGACGCTGTTTTAAGAAGATACAGCAAAAATAAGATTTTCATATAAAAAATAGATTTTTTATGAAAAATATAGGTCGTCACAGATTTTTGTCCTTTTTTCGATTAGACGCTGTTTTAAGAAGATACAGCAAAAATAAGATTTTCATATAAAAAATGGATTTTTTATGAAAAATATAGGTCTTCACAGATTTTTGTCCTTTTTTCGATTAGACGCTGTTTTAAGAAGATACAGCAAAAATAAGATTTTCATATAAAAAATAGATTTTTTATGAAAAATATAGGTCTTCACAGATTTTTGTCCTTTTTTCGATTAGACGCTGTTTTAAAAAGATACAGCAAAAATAAGATTTTCATATAAAAAATAGAATTTTTATGAAAAATATAGGTCGTCACAGATTTTTGTCCTTTTTTCGATTAGACGCTGTTTTAAGAAGATACAGCAAAAATAAGATTTTCATATAAAAAATAGATTTTTTATGAAAAATATAGGTCTTCACAGATTTTTGTCCTTTTTTCGATTAGACGCTGTTTTAAGAAGATACAGCAAAAATAAGATTTTCATATAAAAAATAGATTTTTTATGAAAAATATAGGTCGTCACAGATTTTTGTCCTTTTTTCGATTAGACGCTGTTTTAAGAAGATACAGCAAAAATAAGATTTTCATATAAAAATGGATTTTTTATGAAAAATATAGGTCTTCACAGATTTTTGTCCTTTTTTCGATTAGACGCTGTTTTAAGAAGATACAGCAAAAATAAGATTTTCATATAAAAAATGGATTTTTTATGAAAAATATAGGTCGTCACAGATTTTTGTCCTTTTCTCGATTATCTGTTTTAAGAAGATACAGCAAAAATAAGATTTTCATATAAAAAATGGATTTTTTATGAAAAATATAGGTCGTCACAGATTTTTGTCCTTTTTTCGATTAGACGCTGTTTTAAGAAGATACAGCAAAAATAAGATTTTCATATAAAAAATGGATTTTTTATGAAAAATATAGGTCTTCACAGATTTTTGTCCTTTTTTCGATTAGACGCTGTTTTAAGAAGATACAGCAAAAATAAGATTTTCATATAAAAAATAGATTTTTTATGAAAAATATAGGTCGTCACAGATTTTTGTCCTTTTTTCGATTAGACGCTGTTTTAAGAAGATACAGCAAAAATAAGATTTTCATATAAGAATGGATTTTTTATGAAAAATATAGGTCTTCACATATTTTTGTCCTTTTATCGATTAGACGCTGTTTTAAGAAGATACAGCAAAAATAAGATTTTCATATAAAAAATAGATTTTTTATGAAAAATATAGGTCGTCACAGATTTTTGTCCTTTTTTCGATTAGACGCTGTTTTAAGAAGATACAGCAAAAATAAGATTTTCATATAAGAAATGGATTTTTTATGAAAATTATAGGTCTCACAGATTTTTGTCCTTTTTTCGATTACACGCTGTTTTAAGAAGATACAGCAAAAATAAGATTTTCATATAAAAAATGGATTTTTTATGAAAAATATAGGTCTTCACAGATTTTTGTCCTTTTTTCGATTAGACGCTGTTTTAAGAAGATACAGCAAAAATAAGATTTTCATATAAAAAATGGATTTTTTATGAAAAATATAGGTCTTCACAGATTTTTGTCCTTTTTCGATTAGACGCTGTTTTAAGAAGATACAGCAAAAATAAGATTTTCATATAAAAAATGGATTTTTTATGAAAAATATAGGTCTTCACAGATTTTTGTCCTTTTTTCGATTAGACGCTGTTTTAAGAAGATACAGCAAAAATAAGATTTTCATATAAAAAATAGATTTTTTATGAAAAATATAGGTCGTCACAGATTTTTGTCCTTTTTTCGATTAGACGCTGTTTTAAGAAGATACAGCAAAAATAAGATTTTCATATAAAAATGGATTTTTTATGAAAAATATAGGTCTTCACATATTTTTGTCCTTTTTTCGATTAGACGCTGTTTTAAGAAGATACAGCAAAAATAAGATTTTCATATAAAAAATAGATTTTTTATGAAAAATATAGGTCGTCACAGATTTTTGTCCTTTTTTCGATTAGACGCTGTTTTAAGAAGATACAGCAAAAATAAGATTTTCATATAAGAAATGGATTTTTTATGAAAAATATAGGTCGTCACAGATTTTTGTCCTTTTTTCGATTACACGCTGTTTTAAGAAGATACAGCAAAAATAAGATTTTCATATAAAAAATAGATTTTTTATGAAAAATATAGGTCGTCACAGATTTTTGTCCTTTTTTCGATTACACGCTGTTTTAAGAAGATACAGCAAAAATAAGATTTTCATATAAAAAATAGATTTTTTATGAAAAATATAGGTCGTCACAGATTTTTGTCCTTTTTTCGATTAGACGCTGTTTTAAGAAAATACAGCAAATATAAGATTTTCATATAAAAAATAGATTTTTTATGAAAAATATAGGTCGTCACAGATTTTTGTCCTTTTTTCGATTAGACGCTGTTTTAAGAAGATACAGCAAAAATAAGATTTTCATATAAAAAATGGATTTTTTATGAAAAATATAGGTCGTCACAGATTTTTGTCCTTTTTTCGATTAGACGCTGTTTTAAGAAGATACAGCAAAAATAAGATTTTCATATAAGAAATGGATTTTTTATGAAAAATATAGGTCTCACAGATTTTTGTCCTTTTTTCGATTACACGCTGTTTTAAGAAGATACAGCAAAAATAAGATTTTCATATAAAAAATGGATTTTTTATGAAAAATATAGGTCTTCACAGATTTTTGTCCTTTTTTCGATTAGACGCTGTTTTAAGAAGATACAGCAAAAATAAGATTTTCATATAAAAAATGGATATTTTATGAAAAATATAGGTCTTCACAGATTTTTGTCCGTTTTTCGATTAGACGCTGTTTTAAGAAGATACAGCAAAAATAAGATTTTCATATAAAAAATGGATTTTTTATGAAAAATATAGGTCGTCACAGATTTTTGTCCTTTTTTCGATTACACGCTGTTTTAAGAAGATACAGCAAAAATAAGATTTTCATATAAAAAATAGATTTTTTATGAAAAATATAGGTCGCACAGATTTTTGTCCTTTTTTCGATTAGACGCTGTTTTAAGAAGATACAGCAAAAATAAGATTTTCATATAAAAAATAGATTTTTTATGAAAAATATAGGTCGTCACAGATTTTTGTCCTTTTTTCGATTAGACGCTGTTTTAAGAAGATACAGCAAAAATAAGATTTTCATATAAGAAATGGATTTTTTATGAAAAATATAGGTCGTCACTGATTTTTGTCCTTTTTTCGATTACACGCTGTTTTAAGAAGATACAGCAAAAATAAGATTTTCATATAAAAAATAGATTTTTTATGAAAAATATAGGTCGTCACAAACTTTTGTCCTTTTTTCGATTAGACGCTGTTTTAAGAAAATACAGCAAATATAAGATTTTCATATAAAAAATAGATTTTTTACGAAAAATATAGGTCGTCACAGATTTTTGTCCTTTTTTCGATTAGACGCTGTTTTAAGAAGATGCAGCAAAAATAAGATTTTCATATAAAAAATGGATTTTTTATGAAAAATATAGGTCGTCACAGATTTTTGTCCTTTTTTCGATTAGACGCTGTTTTAAGAAGATACAGCAAAAATAATATTTTCATATAAAAAATAGATTTTTTATGAAAAATATAGGTCGTCACAGATTTTTGTCCTTTTTTCGATTAGACGCTGTTTTAAGAAGATACAGCAAAAATAAGATTTTCATATAAAAAATAGATTTTTTATGAAAAATATAGGTCGTCACAGATTTTTGTCCTTTTTTCGATTAGACGCTGTTTTAAGAAGATACAGCAAATATAAGATTTTCATATAAAAAATATATTTTTTATGAAAAATATAGGTCGTCACAGATTTTTGTCCTTTTTTCGATTAGACGCTGTTTTAAGAAGATACAGCAAAAATAAGATTTTCATATAAAAAATGGATTTTTTATGAAAAATATAGGTCGTCACAGATTTTTGTCCTTTTTTCGATTAGACGCTGTTTTAAGAAGATACAGCAAAAATAAGATTTTCATATAAAAAATGGATTTTTTATGAAAAATATAGGTCTTCACAGATGTTTGTCCTTTTTTCGATTAGACGCTGTTTTAAGAAGATACAGCAAAAATAAGATTTTCATATAAAAATGGATTTTTATGAAAAATATTCTTCACAGATTTTTGTCCTTTTTTCGATTAGACGCTGTTTTAAGAAGATACAGCAAAAATAAGATTTTCATATAAAAAATAGATTTTTTATGAAAAATATAGGTCGTCACAGATTTTTGTCCTTTTTTCGATTAGACGCTGTTTTAAGAAGATACAGCAAAAATAAGATTTTCATAAAAAAATAGATTTTTTATGAAAAATATAGGTCGCCACAGATTTTTGTCCTTTTTTCGATTAGACGCTGTTTTAAGAAGATACAGCAAAAATAAGATTTTCATATAAGAAATGGATTTTTTATGAAAAATATAGGTCGTCACAGATTTTTGTCCTTTTTTCGATTACACCCTGTTTTAAGAAGATACAGCAAAAATAAGATTTTTATATAAAAAAATGGATTTTTTATGAAAAATATTGGTCTTCACAGATTTTTGTCCTTTTTTCGATTAGACGCTGTTTTAAGAAGATACAGCAAAAATAAGATTTTCATATAAGAAATGGATTTTTTATGAAAAATATAGGTCGTCACAGATTTTTGTCCTTTTTTCGATTAGACGCTGTTTTAAGAAGATACAGCAAAAATAAGATTTTCATATAAGAAATGGATTTTTTATGAAAAATATAGGTCGTCACAGATTTTTGTCCTTTTTTCGATTACACGCTGTTTTAAGAAGATACAGCAAAAATAAGATTTTCATATAAAAAATAGATTTTTTATGAAAAATATAGGTCGTCACAGATTTTTGTCCTTTTTTCGATTACACGCTGTTTTAAGAAGATACAGCAAAAATAAGATTTTCATATAAAAAATAGATTTTTTATGAAAAATATAGGTCGTCACAGATTTTTGTCCTTTTTTCGATTAGACGCTGTTTTAAGAAAATACAGCAAATATAAGATTTTCATATAAAAAATAGATTTTTTATGAAAAATATAGGTCGTCACAGATTTTTGTCCTTTTTTCGATTAGACGCTGTTTTAAGAAGATACAGCAAAAATAAGATTTTCATATAAAAAATGGATTTTTTATGAAAAATATAGGTCGTCACAGATTTTTGTCCTTTTTTCGATTAGACGCTGTTTTAAGAAGATACAGCAAAAATAAGATTTTCATATAAGAAATGGATTTTTTATGAAAAATATAGGTCTCACAGATTTTTGTCCTTTTTTCGATTACACGCTGTTTTAAGAAGATACAGCAAAAATAAGATTTTCATATAAAAAATGGATTTTTTATGAAAAATATAGGTCTTCACAGATTTTTGTCCTTTTTTCGATTAGACGCTGTTTTAAGAAGATACAGCAAAAATAAGATTTTCATATAAAAAATGGATTTTTTATGAAAAATATAGGTCTTCACAGATTTTTGTCCGTTTTTCGATTAGACGCTGTTTTAAGAAGATACAGCAAAAATAAGATTTTCATATAAAAAATGGATTTTTTATGAAAAATATAGGTCGTCACAGATTTTTGTCCTTTTTTCGATTACACGCTGTTTTAAGAAGATACAGCAAAAATAAGATTTTCATATAAAAAATAGATTTTTTATGAAAAATATAGGTCGCACAGATTTTTGTCCTTTTTTCGATTAGACGCTGTTTTAAGAAGATACAGCAAAAATAAGATTTTCATATAAAAAATAGATTTTTTATGAAAAATATAGGTCGTCACAGATTTTTGTCCTTTTTTCGATTAGACGCTGTTTTAAGAAGATACAGCAAAAATAAGATTTTCATATAAGAAATGGATTTTTTATGAAAAATATAGGTCGTCACTGATTTTTGTCCTTTTTTCGATTACACGCTGTTTTAAGAAGATACAGCAAAAATAAGATTTTCATATAAAAAATAGATTTTTTATGAAAAATATAGGTCGTCACAAATTTTTGTCCTTTTTTCGATTAGACGCTGTTTTAAGAAAATACAGCAAATATAAGATTTTCATATAAAAAATAGATTTTTTACGAAAAATATAGGTCGTCACAGATTTTTGTCCTTTTTTCGATTAGACGCTGTTTTAAGAAGATGCAGCAAAAATAAGATTTTCATATAAAAAATGGATTTTTTATGAAAAATATAGGTCGTCACAGATTTTTGTCCTTTTTTCGATTAGACGCTGTTTTAAGAAGATACAGCAAAAATAATATTTTCATATAAAAAATAGATTTTTTATGAAAAATATAGGTCGTCACAGATTTTTGTCCTTTTTTCGATTAGACGCTGTTTTAAGAAGATACAGCAAAAATAAGATTTTCATATAAAAAATAGATTTTTTATGAAAAATATAGGTCGTCACAGATTTTTGTCCTTTTTTCGATTAGACGCTGTTTTAAGAAGATACAGCAAATATAAGATTTTCATATAAAAAATATATTTTTTATGAAAAATATAGGTCGTCACAGATTTTTGTCCTTTTTTCGATTAGACGCTGTTTTAAGAAGATACAGCAAAAATAAGATTTTCATATAAAAAATGGATTTTTTATGAAAAATATAGGTCGTCACAGATTTTTGTCCTTTTTTCGATTAGACGCTGTTTTAAGAAGATACAGCAAAAATAAGATTTTCATATAAAAAATGGATTTTTTATGAAAAATATAGGTCGTCACAGATTTTTGTCCTTTTTTCGATTAGACGCTGTTTTAAGAAGATACAGCAAAAATAAGATTTTCATATAAAAAATGGATTTTTTATGAAAAATATAGGTCGTCACAGATTTTTGTCCTTTTTTCGATTAGACGCTGTTTTAAGAAGATACAGCAAAAATAAGATTTTCATATAAAAAATGGATTTTTTATGAAAAATATAGGTCTTCACAGATGTTTGTCCTTTTTTCGATTAGACGCTGTTTTAAGAAGATACAGCAAAAATAAGATTTTCATATAAAAATGGATTTTTATGAAAAATATTCTTCACAGATTTTTGTCCTTTTTTCGATTAGACGCTGTTTTAAGAAGATACAGCAAAAATAAGATTTTCATATAAAAAATAGATTTTTTATGAAAAATATAGGTCGTCACAGATTTTTGTCCTTTTTTCGATTAGACGCTGTTTTAAGAAGATACAGCAAAAATAAGATTTTCATAAAAAAAATAGATTTTTTATGAAAAATATAGGTCGCCACAGATTTTTGTCCTTTTTTCGATTAGACGCTGTTTTAAGAAGATACAGCAAAAATAAGATTTTCATATAAGAAATGGATTTTTTATGAAAAATATAGGTCGTCACAGATTTTTGTCCTTTTTTCGATTACACCCTGTTTTAAGAAGATACAGCAAAAATAAGATTTTCATATAACAAATAGATTTTTTATGAAAAATATAGGTCGTCACAGATTTTTGTCCTTTTTTCGATTAGACGCTGTTTTAAGAAGATAGAGCAAAAATAAGATTTTCATATAAAAAATAGATTTTTTATGAAAAATATAGGTCGTCACAGATTTTTGTCCTTTTTTCGATTAGACGCTGTTTTAAGAAGATACAGCAAAAATAAGATTTTCATATAAGAAATGGATTTTTTATGAAAAATATAGGTCGTCACAGATTTTTGTCCTTTTTTCGATTAGACGCTGTTTTAAGAAGATACAGCAAAAATAAGATTTTCATATAAAAATGGATTTTTTATGAAAAATATTCTTCACAGATTTTTGTCCTTTTTTCGATTAGACGCTGTTTTAAGAAGATACAGCAAAAATAAGATTTTCATATAAAAAATGGATTTTTTATGAAAAATATAGGTCTTCACAGATGTTCGTCCTTTTTTCGATTAGACGCTGTTTTAAGAAGATACAGCAAAAATAAGATTTTCATATAAAAATGGATTTTTTATGAAAAATATTCTTCACAGATTTTTGTCCTTTTTTCGATTAGACGCTGTTTTAAGAAGATACAGCAAAAATAAGATTTTCATATAAAAAATAGATTTTTTATGAAAAATATAGGTCGTCACAGATTTTTGTCCTTTTTTCGATTAGACGCTGTTTTAAGAAGATACAGCAAAAATAAGATTTTCATAAAAAAAATAGATTTTTTATGAAAAATATAGGTCGCCACAGATTTTTGTCCTTTTTTCGATTAGACGCTGTTTTAAGAAGATACAGCAAAAATAAGATTTTCATATAAAAAATAGATTTTTTATGAAAAATATAGGTCGCCACAGATTTTTGTCCTTTTTTCGATTAGACGCTGTTTTAAGAACATACAGCAAAAATAAGATTTTCATATAAAAAATGGATTTTTTATGAAAAATATAGGTCTTCACAGATTTTTGTCCTTTTTTCGATTAGACGCTGTTTTAAGAAGATACAGCAAAAATAAGATTTTAATATAAAAAATGGATTTTTTATGAAAAATATTCTTCACAGATTTTTGTCCTTTTTTCGATTAGACGCTGTTTTAAGAAGATACAGCAAAAATAAGATTTTCATATAAGAAATGGATTTTTTATGAAAAATATAGGTCATCACAGATTTTTGTCCTTTTTTCGATTAGACGCTGTTTTAAGAAGATACAGCAAAAATAAGATTTTCATATAAAAAATGGATTTTTTATGAAAAATATTCTTCACAGATTTTTGTCCTTTTTTCGATTAGACGCTATTTTAAGAAGATACAGCAAAAATAAGATTTTCATATACAAAATGGATTTTTTATGAAAAATATAGGTCGTCACAGATTTTTGTCCTTTTTTCGATTAGACGCTGTTTTAAGAAGATACAGCAAAAATAAGATTTTCATATAAAAAATGGATTTTTTATGAAAAATATAGGTCGTCACAGATTTTTGTCCTTTTCTCGATTATCTGTTTTAAGAAGATACAGCAAAAATAAGATTTTCATATAAAAAATGGATTTTTTATGAAAAATATAGGTCGTCACAGATTTTTGTCCTTTTTTCGATTAGACGCTGTTTTAAGAAGATACAGCAAAAATAAGATTTTCATATAAAAAATGGATTTTTTATGAAAAATATTCTTCACAGATTTTTGTCCTTTTTTCGATTAGACGCTATTTTAAGAAGATACAGCAAAAATAAGATTTTCATATACAAAATGGATTTTTTATGAAAAATATAGGTCGTCACAGATTTTTGTCCTTTTTTCGATTAGACGCTGTTTTAAGAAGATACAGCAAAAATAAGATTTTCATATAAAAAATGGATTTTTTATGAAAAATATAGGTCGTCACAGATTTTTGTCCTTTTCTCGATTATCTGTTTTAAGAAGATACAGCAAAAATAAGATTTTCATATAAAAAATGGATTTTTTATGAAAAATATAGGTCGTCACAGATTTTTGTCCTTTTTTCGATTAGACGCTGTTTTAAGAAGATACAGCAAAAATAAGATTTTCATATAAGAAATGGATTTTTTATGAAAAATATAGGTCGTCACAGATTTTTGTTCTTTTTTCGATTATCTGTTTTAAGAAGATACAGCAAAAATAAGATTTTCATATAAAAAATGGATTTTTTATGAAAAATATAGGTCGTCACAGATTTTTGTCCTTTTTTCGATTAGACGCTGTTTTAAGAAGATACAGCAAAAATAAGATTTTCATATAAAAAATGGATTTTTTATGAAAAATATAGGTCGTCACAGATTTTTGTCCTTTTCTCGATTATCTGTTTTAAGAAGATACAGCAAAAATAAGATTTTCATATAAGAAATGGATTTTTTATGAAAAATGTAGGTCTTCACAGATTTTTGTCCTTTTTTCGATTAGACGCTGTTTTAAGAAGATACAGCAAAAATAAGATTTTCATATAAAAAATGGATTTTTTATGAAAAATATAGGTCGTCACAGATTTTTGTCCTTTTTTCGATTAGACGCTATTTTAAGAAGATACAGCAAAAATAAGATTTTCATATACAAAATGGATTTTTTATGAAAAATATAGGTCGTCACAGATTTTTGTCCTTTTTTCGATTAGACGCTATTTTAAGAAGATACAGCAAAAATAAGATTTTCATATACAAAATGGATTTTTTATGAAAAATATAGGTCGTCACAGATTTTTGTCCTTTTCTCGATTATCTGTTTTAAGAAGATACAGCAAAAATAAGATTTTCATATAAGAAATGGATTTTTTATGAAAAATGTAGGTCTTCACAGATTTTTGTCCTTTTTTCGATTAGACGCTGTTTTAAGAAGATACAGCAAAAATAAGATTTTCATATAAAAAATGGATTTTTTATGAAAAATATAGGTCGTCACAGATTTTTGTCCTTTTTTCGATTAGACGCTATTTTAAGAAGATACAGCAAAAATAAGATTTTCATATACAAAATGGATTTTTTATGAAAAATATAGGTCGTCACAGATTTTTGTCCTTTTTTCGATTAGACGCTGTTTTAAGAAGATACAGCAAAAATAAGATTTTCATATAAAAAATGGATTTTTTATGAAAAATATAGGTCGTCACAGATTTTTGTCCTTTTCTCGATTATCTGTTTTAAGAAGATACAGCAAAAATAAGATTTTCATATAAAAAATGGATTTTTTATGAAAAATATAGGTCGTCACAGATTTTTGTCCTTTTTTCGATTAGACGCTGTTTTAAGAAGATACAGCAAAAATAAGATTTTCATATAAAAAATGGATTTTTTATGAAAAATATTCTTCACAGATTTTTGTCCTTTTTTCGATTAGACGCTATTTTAAGAAGATACAGCAAAAATAAGATTTTCATATACAAAATGGATTTTTTATGAAAAATATAGGTCGTCACAGATTTTTGTCCTTTTTTCGATTAGACGCTGTTTTAAGAAGATACAGCAAAAATAAGATTTTCATATAAAAAATGGATTTTTTATGAAAAATATAGGTCGTCACAGATTTTTGTCCTTTTCTCGATTATCTGTTTTAAGAAGATACAGCAAAAATAAGATTTTCATATAAAAAATGGATTTTTTATGAAAAATATAGGTCGTCACAGATTTTTGTCCTTTTTTCGATTAGACGCTGTTTTAAGAAGATACAGCAAAAATAAGATTTTCATATAAGAAATGGATTTTTTATGAAAAATATAGGTCGTCACAGATTTTTGTTCTTTTTTCGATTATCTGTTTTAAGAAGATACAGCAAAAATAAGATTTTCATATAAAAAATGGATTTTTTATGAAAAATATAGGTCGTCACAGATTTTTGTCCTTTTTTCGATTAGACGCTGTTTTAAGAAGATACAGCAAAAATAAGATTTTCATATAAAAAATGGATTTTTTATGAAAAATATAGGTCGTCACAGATTTTTGTCCTTTTCTCGATTATCTGTTTTAAGAAGATACAGCAAAAATAAGATTTTCATATAAGAAATGGATTTTTTATGAAAAATGTAGGTCTTCACAGATTTTTGTCCTTTTTTCGATTAGACGCTGTTTTAAGAAGATACAGCAAAAATAAGATTTTCATATAAAAAATGGATTTTTTATGAAAAATATAGGTCGTCACAGATTTTTGTCCTTTTCTCGATTATCTGTTTTAAGAAGATACAGCAAAAATAAGATTTTCATATAAAAAATGGATTTTTTATGAAAAATATAGGTCGTCACAGATTTTTGTCCTTTTTTCGATTAGACGCTGTTTTAAGAAGATACAGCAAAAATAAGATTTTCATATAAAAAATGGATTTTTTATGAAAAATATTCTTCACAGATTTTTGTCCTTTTTTCGATTAGACGCTGTTTTAAGAAGATACAGCAAAAATAAGATTTTCATATAAGAAATGGATTTTTTATGAAAAATATAGGTCTTCACAGATTTTTGTCCTTTTTTCGATTAGACGCTGTTTTAAGAAGATACAGCAAAAATAAGATTTTCATATAAAAAATGGATTTTTTATGAAAAATATAGGTCGTCACAGATTTTTGTCCTTTTTTCGATTAGACGCTGTTTTAAGAAGATACAGCAAAAATAAGATTTTCATATAAAAAATGGATTTTTTATGAAAAATATAGGTCTTCACAGATTTTTGTCCTTTTTTCGATTAGACGCTGTTTTAAGAAGATACAGCAAAAATAAGATTTTCATATAAAAAATAGACTTTTTATGAAAAATATAGGTCGTCACAGATTTTTGTCCTTTTTTCGATTAGACGTTGTTTTAAGAAGATACAGCAAAAATAAGATTTTCATATAAAAAATGGATTTTTTATGAAAAATATAGGTCTTCACAGATTTTTGTCCTTTTTTCGATTAGACGCTGTTTTAAGAAGATACAGCAAAAATAAGATTTTCATATAAAAAATGGATTTTTTATGAAAAATGTAGGTCTTCACAGATTTTTGTCCTTTTTTCGATTAGACGCTGTTTTAAGAAGATACAGCAAAAATAAGATTTTCATATAAAAAATGGATTTTTTATGAAAAATATAGGTCTTCACAGATTTTTGTCCTTTTTTCGATTAGACGCTGTTTTAAGAAGATACAGCAAAAATAAGATTTTCATATAAGAAATGGATTTTTTATGAAAAATATAGGTCGTCACAGATTTTTGTCCTTTTTCGATTACACGCTGTTTTAAGAAGATACAGCAAAAATAAGATTTTCATATAAAAAATAGATTTTTTATGAAAAATATAGGTCGTCACAGATTTTTGTCCTTTTTTCGATTAGACGCTGTTTTAAGAAGATACAGCAAAAATAAGATTTTCATATAAAAAATGGATATTTTATGAAAAATATAGGTCGTCACAGATTTTTGTCCTTTTTTCGATTACACGCTGTTTTAAGAAGATACAGCAAAAATAAGATTTTCATATAAAAAATAGATTTTTTATGAAAAATATAGGTCGTCACAGATTTTTGCCCTTTTTCGATTAGACGCTGTTTTAAGAAGATACAGCAAATATAAGATTTTCATATAAAAAATAGATTTTTTATGAAAAATATAGGTCGTCACAGATTTTTGTCCTTTTTTCGATTAGACGCTGTTTTAAGAAGATACAGCAAATATAAGATTTTCATATAAAAAATAGATTTTTTATGAAAAATATAGGTCGTCACAGATTTTTGTCCTTTTTTCGATTAGACGCTGTTTTAAGAAGATACAGCAAAAATAAGATTTTCATATAAAAAATGGATATTTTATGAAAAATATAGGTCGTCACAGATTTTTGTCCTTTTTTCGATTACACGCTGTTTTAAGAAGATACAGCAAAAATAAGATTTTCATATAAAAAATAGACTTTTTATGAAAAATATAGGTCGTCACAGATTTTTGTCCTTTTTTCGATTAGACGCTGTTTTAAGAAGATACAGCAAAAATAAGATTTTCATATAAAAAATGGATTTTTTATGAAAAATACAGGTCTTCACAGATTTTTGTCCTTTTTTCGATTAGACGCTGTTTTAAGAAGATACAGCAAAAATAAGATTTTCATATAAGAAATGGATTTTTTATGAAAAATGTAGGTCTTCACAGATTTTTGTCCTTTTTTCGATTAGACGCTGTTTTAAGAAGATACAGCAAAAATAAGATTTTCATATAAAAAATGGATTTTTTATGAAAAATATAGGTCGTCACAGATTTTTGTCCTTTTCTCGATTATCTGTTTTAAGAAGATACAGCAAAAATAAGATTTTCATATAAAAAATGGATTTTTTATGAAAAATATAGGTCGTCACAGATTTTTGTCCTTTTTTCGATTAGACGCTGTTTTAAGAAGATACAGCAAAAATAAGATTTTCATATAAAAAATGGATTTTTTATGAAAAATATTCTTCACAGATTTTTGTCCTTTTTTCGATTAGACGCTGTTTTAAGAAGATACAGCAAAAATAAGATTTTCATATAAGAAATGGATTTTTTATGAAAAATATAGGTCGTCACAGATTTTTGTCCTTTTTTCGATTATCTGTTTTAAGAAGATACAGCAAAAATAAGATTTTCATATAAAAAATGGATTTTTTATGAAAAATATAGGTCGTCACAGATTTTTGTCCTTTTTTCGATTAGACGCTGTTTTAAGAAGATACAGCAAAAATAAGATTTTCATATAAAAAATGGATTTTTTATGAAAAATATAGGTCTTCACAGATTTTTGTCCTTTTTTCGATTAGACGCTGTTTTAAGAAGATACAGCAAAAATAAGATTTTCATATAAAAAATAGACTTTTTATGAAAAATATAGGTCGTCACAGATTTTTGTCCTTTTTTCGATTAGACTTTGTTTTAAGAAGATACAGCAAAAATAAGATTTTCATATAAAAAATGGATTTTTTATGAAAAATATAGGTCTTCACAGATTTTTGTCCTTTTTTCGATTAGACGCTGTTTTAAGAAGATACAGCAAAAATAAGATTTTCATATAAAAAATGGATTTTTTATGAAAAATGTAGGTCTTCACAGATTTTTGTCCTTTTTTCGATTAGACGCTGTTTTAAGAAGATACAGCAAAAATAAGATTTTCATATAAAAAATGGATTTTTTATGAAAAATATAGGTCTTCACAGATTTTTGTCCTTTTTTCGATTAGACGCTGTTTTAAGAAGATACAGCAAAAATAAGATTTTCATATAAGAAATGGATTTTTTATGAAAAATGTAGGTCTTCACAGATTTTTGTCCTTTTTTCGATTAGACGCTGTTTTAAGAAGATACAGCAAAAATAAGATTTTCATATAAAAAATAGATTTTTTATGAAAAATATAGGTCGTCACAGATTTTTGTCCTTTTTTCGATTAGACGCTGTTTTAAGAAGATACAGCAAAAATAAGATTTTCATATAAAAAATGGATATTTTATGAAAAATATAGGTCGTCACAGATTTTTGTCCTTTTTTCGATTACACGCTGTTTTAAGAAGATACAGCAAAAATAAGATTTTCATATAAAAAATAGATTTTTTATGAAAAATATAGGTCGTCACAGATTTTTGCCCTTTTTCGATTAGACGCTGTTTTAAGAAGATACAGCAAATATAAGATTTTCATATAAAAAATAGATTTTTTATGAAAAATATAGGTCGTCACAGATTTTTGTCCTTTTTTCGATTAGACGCTGTTTTAAGAAGATACAGCAAATATAAGATTTTCATATAAAAAATAGATTTTTTATGAAAAATATAGGTCGTCACAGATTTTTGTCCTTTTTTCGATTAGACGCTGTTTTAAGAAGATACAGCAAAAATAAGATTTTCATATAAAAAATGGATATTTTATGAAAAATATAGGTCGTCACAGATTTTTGTCCTTTTTTCGATTACACGCTGTTTTAAGAAGATACAGCAAAAATAAGATTTTCATATAAAAAATAGATTTTTTATGAAAAATATAGGTCGTCACAGATTTTTGCCCTTTTTTCGATTAGACGCTGTTTTAAGAAGATACAGCAAATATAAGATTTTCATATAAAAAATAGATTTTTTATGAAAAATATAGGTCGTCACAGATTTTTGTCCTTTTTTCGATTAGACGCTGTTTTAAGAAGATACAGCAAATATAAGATTTTCATATAAAAAATAGATTTTTTATGAAAAATATAGGTCGTCACAGATTTTTGTCCTTTTTTCGATTAGACGCTGTTTTAAGAAGATACAGCAAAAATAAGATTTTCATATAAAAAATGGATATTTTATGAAAAATATAGGTCGTCACAGATTTTTGTCCTTTTTTCGATTACACGCTGTTTTAAGAAGATACAGCAAATATAAGATTTTCATATAAAAAATAGATTTTTTATGAAAAATATAGGTCGTCACAGATTTTTGTCCTTTTTTCGATTAGACGCTGTTTTAAGAAGATACAGCAAATATAAGATTTTCATATAAAAAATAGATTTTTTATAAAAAATATAGGTCTTCACAGATTTTTGTCCTTTTTTCGATTAGACGCTGTTTTAAGAAGATACAGCAAAAATAAGATTTTCATATAAAAAATGGATATTTTATGAAAAATATAGGTCGTCACAGATTTTTGTCCTTTTTTCGATTACACGCTGTTTTAAGAAGATACAGCAAAAAAAAGATTTTCATATAAAAAATGGATTTTTTATGAAAAATATAGGTCGTCACAGATTTTTGTCCTTTTTTCGATTACACGCTGTTTTAAGAAGATACAGCAAATATAAGATTTTCATATAAAAAATAGATTTTTTATGAAAAATATAGGTCGTCACAGATTTTTGTCCTTTTTTCGATTAGACGCTGTTTTAAGAAGATACAGCAAATATAAGATTTTCATATAAAAAATAGATTTTTTATGAAAAATATAGGTCTTCACAGATTTTTGTCCTTTTTTCGATTAGACGCTGTTTTAAGAAGATACAGCAAAAATAAGATTTTCATATAAAAAATGGATATTTTATGAAAAATATAGGTCGTCACAGATTTTTGTCCTTTTTTCGATTACACGCTGTTTTAAGAAGATACAGCAAAAATAAGATTTTCATATAAAAAATGGATTTTTTATGAAAAATATAGGTCGTCACAGATTTTTGTCCTTTTTTCGATTACACGCTGTTTTAAGAAGATACAGCAAATATAAGATTTTCATATAAAAAATAGATTTTTTATGAAAAATATAGGTCGTCACAGATTTTTGTCCTTTTTTCGATTAGACGCTGTTTTAAGAAGATACAGCAAAAATAAGATTTTCATATAAAAAATGGATTTTTTATGAAAAATATAGGTCGTCACAGATTTTTGTCCTTTTTTCGATTAGACGCTGTTTTAAGAAGATACAGCAAATATAAGATTTTCATATAAAAAATAGATTTTTTATGAAAAATATAGGTCGTCACAGATTTTTGTCCTTTATTCGATTAGACGCTGTTTTAAGAAGATACAGCAAAAATAAGATTTTCATATAAAAAATGGATATTTTATGAAAAATATAGATCGTCACAGATTTTTGTCCTTTTTTCGATTACACGCTGTTTTAAGAAGATACAGCAAATATAAGATTTTCATATAAAAAATAGATTTTTTATGAAAAATATAGGTCGTCACAGATTTTTGTCCTTTTTTCGATTAGACGCTGTTTTAAGAAGATACAGCAAATATAAGATTTTCATATAAAAAATAGATTTTTTATGAAAAATATAGGTCGTCACAGATTTTTGTCCTTTTTTCGATTAGACGCTGTTTTAAGAAGATACAGCAAATATAAGATTTTCATATAAAAAATAGATTTTTTATGAAAAATATAGGTCGTCACAGATTTTTGTCCTTTTTTCGATTAGACGCTGTTTTAAGAAGATACAGCAAATATAAGATTTTCATATAAAAAATAGATTTTTTATGAAAAATATAGGTCGCCACAGATTTTTGTCCTTTTTTCGATTAGACGCTGTTTTAAGAAGATACAGCAAAAATAAGATTTTCATATAAAAAATGGATATTTTATGAAAAATATAGGTCGTCACAGATTTTTGTCCTTTTTTCGATTACACGCTGTTTTAAGAAGATACAGCAAATATAAGATTTTCATATAAAAAATAGATTTTTTATGAAAAATATAGGTCGTCACAGATTTTTGTCCTTTTTTCGATTAGACGCTGTTTTAAGAAGATACAGCAAATATAAGATTTTCATATAAAAAATAGATTTTTTATGAAAAATATAGGTCGTCACAGATTTTTGTCCTTTTTTCGATTAGACGCTGTTTTAAGAAGATACAGCAAATATAAGATTTTCATATAAAAAATAGATTTTTTATGAAAAATATAGGTCGCCACAGATTTTTGTCCTTTTTTCGATTAGACGCTGTTTTAAGAAGATACAGCAAAAATAAGATTTTCATATAAAAAATGGATATTTTATGAAAAATATAGGTCGTCACAGATTTTTGTCCTTTTTTCGATTACACGCTGTTTTAAGAAGATACAGCAAATATAAGATTTTCATATAAAAAATAGATTTTTTATGAAAAATATAGGTCGTCACAGATTTTTGTCCTTTTTTCGATTAGACGCTGTTTTAAGAAGATACAGCAAATATAAGATTTTCATATAAAAAATAGATTTTTTATGAAAAATATAGGTCGTCACAGATTTTTGCCCTTTTTTCGATTAGACGCTGTTTTAAGAAGATACAGCAAATATAAGATTTTCATATAAAAAATAGATTTTTTATGAAAAATATAGGTCGTCACAGATTTTTGTCCTTTTTTCGATTAGACGCTGGTTTAAGAAGATACAGCAAAAATAAGATTTTCATATAAAAAATAGATTTTTTATGAAAAATATAGGTCGTCACAGATTTTTGTCCTTTTTTCGATTAGACGCTGTTTTAAGAAGATACAGCAAAAATAAGATTTTCATATAAAAAATGGATATTTTATGAAAAATATAGGTCGTCACAGATTTTTGTCCTTTTTTCGATTACACGCTGTTTTAAGAAGATACAGCAAATATAAGATTTTCATATAAAAAATAGATTTTTTATGAAAAATATAGGTCGTCACAGATTTTTGTCCTTTTTTCGATTAGACGCTGTTTTAAGAAGATACAGCAAATATAAGATTTTCATATAAAAAATAGATTTTTTATGAAAAATATAGGTCGTCACAGATTTTTGTCCTTTTTTCGATTAGACGCTGTTTTAAGAAGATACAGCAAAAATAAGATTTTCATATAAAAAATGGATATTTTATGAAAAATATAGGTCGTCACAGATTTTTGTCCTTTTTTCGATTACACGCTGTTTTAAGAAGATACAGCAAAAATAAGATTTTCATATAAAAAATAGATTTTTTATGAAAAATATAGGTCGTCACAGATTTTTGCCCTTTTTTCGATTAGACGCTGTTTTAAGAAGATACAGCAAATATAAGATTTTCATATAAAAAATAGATTTTTTATGAAAAATATAGGTCGTCACAGATTTTTGTCCTTTTTTCGATTAGACGCTGTTTTAAGAAGATACAGCAAATATAAGATTTTCATATAAAAAATAGATTTTTTATGAAAAATATAGGTCGTCACAGATTTTTGCCCTTTTTTCGATTAGACGCTGTTTTAAGAAGATACAGCAAATATAAGATTTTCATATAAAAAATAGATTTTTTATGAAAAATATAGGTCGTCACAGATTTTTGTCCTTTTTTCGATTAGACGCTGTTTTAAGAAGATACAGCAAATATAAGATTTTCATATAAAAAATAGATTTTTTATGAAAAATATAGGTCGCCACAGATTTTTGTCCTTTTTTCGATTAGACGCTGTTTTAAGAAGATACAGCAAAAATAAGATTTTCATATAAAAAATGGATATTTTATGAAAAATATAGGTCGTCACAGATTTTTGTCCTTTTTTCGATTACACGCTGTTTTAAGAAGATACAGCAAAAATAAGATTTTCATATAAAAAATAGATTTTTTATGAAAAATATAGGTCGTCACAGATTTTTGCCCTTTTTTCGATTAGACGCTGTTTTAAGAAGATACAGCAAATATAAGATTTTCATATAAAAAATAGATTTTTTATGAAAAATATAGGTCGTCACAGATTTTTGTCCTTTTTTCGATTAGACGCTGTTTTAAGAAGATACAGCAAATATAAGATTTTCATATAAAAAATAGATTTTTTATGAAAAATATAGGTCGTCACAGATTTTTGCCCTTTTTTCGATTAGACGCTGTTTTAAGAAGATACAGCAAATATAAGATTTTCATATAAAAAATAGATTTTTTATGAAAAATATAGGTCGTCACAGATTTTTGTCCTTTTTTCGATTAGACGCTGTTTTAAGAAGATACAGCAAATATAAGATTTTCCTATAAAAAAATAGATTTTTTATGAAAAATATAGGTCGTCACAGATTTTTGTCCTTTTTTCGATTAGACGCTGTTTTAAGAAGATACAGCAAAAATAAGATTTTCATATAAAAAATGGATTTTTTATGAAAAATATAGGTCGTCACAGATTTTTGTCCTTTTTTCGATTAGACGCTGTTTTAAGAAGATACAGCAAAAATAAGATTTTCATATAAAAAATGGATTTTTTATGAAAAATATAGGTCTTCACAGATTTTTGTCCTTTTTTCGATTAGACGCTGTTTTAAGAAGATACAGCAAAAATAAGATTTTCATATAAAAATGGATTTTTTATGAAAAATATTCTTCACAGATTTTTGTCCTTTTTTCGATTAGACGCTGTTTTAAGAAGATGTGATATTGCGCCATCTAGGTGTCTGTTCCAACATCCCTAATATGTTATTACTTAAAAATGAATTGTAAAATTTAGTAAGTAAGGAATATGTAAACTAAGCAAACAAATAAAAATAAATCACTCTTTTTTGAACTACCAAAGACAAAACATCGCAGTGGCGACGAGGAGTAAAAGAAAAAAAGAATAATAACAACAAAAGCGTGTGTTAAAAAAAAACACAGTTATATTTTTTTTAAAGTTATACAATTGGTATTAGTTGTTTTTGTTGCGACAATAAATATTGTATGCAAGCAGATTTTCTGTATTAAATTGTCAATTATTGGTAGTGGAGCAGAAATAAAAAGTAAAGATGACTACTTCTCTAGCTCATAACGAAAGCCTTATTGCAACCGCAGTAACGACTGGAGTAAGAGAGTTCCGACCAGGTGTGGATAAATGGCGCGATTGGCAGGAGATTTTGGATTCCCATTTTGTCGAAGTAGCAGTTGAAGAAGAACGTATGAAGGTTTCAACATTATTAAAGGCAGTGGGTCTGGAAGCTTATGGTCTCCTAAGGGAATTGTGTTTCCCCGAATTGCCGGCTAAAAAGAAATATAAGGAATTGTGCGACATGTTAGATCAGCACTATTCCCCACCAGTTATAATATTTCGAGAGCGAAGAATTTTTTTTGACGCTAAAAAGAAAGGTGAGGAATCGGTGTCTGAGTGGTACGCGCGCCTTAAGAAGTTAGCAATGGAATGTAAATTTGGGCCACAGTTAGAACAGTTTGTCCTAAATAAATTTGTGACTGGTTTGGAAGGAAGAATTTTTGAGCGGTTGTGTGAGGAAGCGGAAGATTTAACATTGGCAGTTGCATTCAAGAAGGCTTTGACGATGGAAGCTAAATTGGTGGCTCAGCAGGAAACAAGAGGGGAGGTGAACTATGTCTCAAAAAAGAGGTATGGTGGAGTTAAAAAGGTCAACAAATATGAGACTGCAAGTGACAGGCAAGGTAATGTGAATAACGGAAGTAAAAAAATAAAAAAGAAATGTATTCATTGCGGTTGGAAGAACCATGTGAGCGATAAATGCAAATACAAAAATAGTGTTTGTTATAAATGTCAAAAAGTGGGTCATTTAGCTAGCGTTTGTAACAACATTAAAGTTAATGAAGTAAGAGTATGTGACAATAATGAGGTTAAGAGTAGTAAGTTAGAAGATGTAGATTATTGTAATGATTCTACAAATTTCTCTGTTTACAATGTAACCGGAAAACATTCTGCAGCTCCATTTACATTAAAAATTAATGTTAACAATAAAATGATTGATTTTGTGGTAGATACAGGAGCAGCTTGCTCGTTGATGTCAGAAGAAACGTTAGAAAGATTTTTTAGTAAAAATGTTATTAAACCATGTAGTGCTAAATTGTGGGCATACGGGGGTAAAGGTATAAAGGTTATCGGAGAATTTTCAGCTATGGTAAGTTATGGCGATCAAAATAGAAGTTTGTGTTTTGTAATTACAGACGAAAGTAGTCCTCCCATTTTGGGCAGGGATTTTATGACGATGTTTGGTGTAGGTCTAACTAACATTAATGCAATAAGCGATATTAGCGAGTGTGTAGTACATATAAAGAAAAAGTTTAGCAACGTGTTTAAGGAAGAATTAGGCTTATATAGGGAAGGTACGGTGTCATTGTCCTTGATAGAAAATGTAAAGCCAATTTTTTGCAAGCCGAGACCAGTACCATTAGCTTGGCGATCAAAGATAGAAATCCAATTGAAAGATTTAGTTGAAAAGGGGGTCTTAGTGCCAGTAAATGATTCGAAGTGGGGCACACCCTTGGTACCAATTATTAAACCTAATGGCCAAATTCGAATTTGCGGAGATTACAAGTCGACGATTAACAAGTATTTAGAAGACGTTAAGTATCCTCTACCCTTGATTAACGAACTATTTGCTTCATTAAGTGGCGAAATGTTCACAAAATTAGACCTTGCTAACGCATATAATCAGTTATTGCTTGATGAACAATCACAATTACTCTGCACCTGGAGTACACATATGGGGCTATTTAAAATGACACGCTTGCCGTTTGGGGTAAAACCCGCTGCAGCCATTTTCCAAAAGACTGTTGAGACTATATTACGTGGTATTCCAAACGTCGTTAATTATTTAGATGATATTATCATCACAGGTCGAAATTTTGAGGACCATGTTAAAACCTTAGAGTTAGTGTTAACAAAACTTAATGACGTGGGTCTTCGTTTAAATTGCAGTAAATGTGAATTCTTTAAAGACAAAGTTTCGTATTTAGGATTCGACATTGATAGACAGGGGTTGAGGATGAATCCTAATCGTGTTTCTTCTGTTTTAGAAGCACCAGTACCTCAGAATGTTACAGAAGTAAGAGCATTTGTAGGAATGCTGAACTATTATTCCAAGTTCGTACATAATTTCGCTCATAAAATGGCACCCCTTTATAGTCTTTTAAAAAAAGACGTTAAATTTAAATGGACCGATGAGTGTCAGAAATCTTTCAAATTGTTAAAAAAAGAAGTGACATCAGAAACTGTATTAGTTCATTTTAACCCGATGTTGCCAATAATTCTTACTACGGATGCCTGTAACAATGCTGTGGCTGGAATATTATCTCATTTGTGTGCGGATGGCTCCAGAAAGCCCGTTGCGTTTGTTTCACGTGTTCTTTCTCAAACGGAAAAAAATTATAGCACTATTCAAAAAGAGGCACTAGCTATTGTGTTTAGCGTGACGAAACTAAGACAGTATTTACTGGGCATTCGTTTTATTTTGGAAACAGATCATAAGCCCCTTTTAGCCATCTTTGGTGAGAATAAAGGGCTTCCTGTTATGGCAGCCGCACGTATTCAGAGGTGGGCTTTTATTCTTTCTGGTTTTAATTACACAATGCGTTTTGTTAAGGGTACTGAAAATGTGGCAGATTATTTATCTCGTTTCCCCCATCGACAAATTTCAGAAAATTATGAAGACTACGGCTTTATTAATTATATTAGTGAAAATAATAAGCTGAATTTAAATTTCAAAGATATTGCAAGGGAAAGTAGTCGTGACCCTGTTTTATCAAAATTGAAGGAAGCTATTAAAATAGGAAAATTGTCTTCACTCAAAGAAAATGAGTTTATCCCATTTGTAAATCGTAAAGATGAGCTTTCTTTAGAATACGAATGTGTTTTATGGGGTTATAGAGTGATAATCCCACAGAAGCTACGTTCAAGAGTTTTGGCTCAATTACACTATTCACACTTCGGGGTTGTAAAAACGAAAGCGTTAGCTCGATCATATGTGTGGTGGCCTAAAATTGACCATGACATTGAAAAATTAGTTTCTAATTGTATATCTTGCAAGTTGAGCCAACCCAGTCCGGAAAAAGGAAACTTAATACCTTGGGTTCCTACTGACTCACCATGGTCACGCCTTCACATTGATTTTGCGGGTCCCATAAAAGATTTTCATTTTCTGTTGATTATTGATTCACACTCTAAGTGGGTGGAAATTTTCAAAACTAAAAAAATAACCTCAAACTTTGTTATAGAAAAGTTACGTGAAATTTTTTGTAGGTTTGGTGTAATAAATACCCTGGTAAGCGATAACGGGCGTCAGTTTACAGCTGATGAATTTCGTGTGTTCTTAAAATCGTATAACATCAAACATGTTTTAACGGCTCCCGGTCATCCGGCGACGAATGGCCAAGTAGAGAATTTTGTGAAGACATTTAAAAAGACCCTTTTGTCAAATCTTCGTGAGGGAGAGGATATTGACGAAATTATAAATACATTTTTGTTTGACTATAGAACAACAAAGCATTGTTCTACAGGTGAAACACCAGCAAAGTTGCTATTAGGAAAAGAGATAAAAACTCGTTTTAGTATACTAATTCCACCTGTAGTGAAAACAAAAATTTTAGATAGTCAGTTATCAAATATAAAAAATCATAGAGGTACTAGAAGCGTTAGTTTTGATGAGGGTGAAAATGTTTTTGTCCGTGATTATTCAAATACAAATAAAGTGGCTTGGCAAAAAGCCACCGTCAAAGAGCGTTTAGGGCCTCAGTCTTATCATTGTATTTTAACTCGTAATAACAAAATGATCAAAAGGCACCTAAACCAGATGATTTCTGGTACAGAAGACGCAAATAACAAGGCTGATATCAACAACCAAGCTGGTGCTGAAGCGTTAAGTCAAAAATCTCCAAAACAGCCTGATAATTCAGCATTTGTAAATTTTAAGGGAGCCCAGAATGTTACACCGGAGCAGCCTAGAAATCGTAACTTAAGAAGTTTAAAGCGCCTTAACTACAAGGAGTAACGTTAGGTGTCAGTATACGTTATTTCTTTAGATATTTTTTTTAATTTATCATAAATATTGGATATAAAAAAAAGAAAAGATGTAATAAATTGAAATATAAATATGAGTTCCAACTTATTAATGCTAAGTTTTTTTTTTGATAAAATTTTAATGATTATTTTTTTTTGTATAGTATTTAAAATCTTGAGGTGGGAGTTGTGATATTGCGCCATCTAGGTGTCTGTTCCAACATCCCTAATATGTTATTACTTAAAAATGAATTGTAAAATTTAGTAAGTAAGGAATATGTAAACTAAGCAAACAAATAAAAATAAATCACTCTTTTTTGAACTACCAAAGACAAAACATCGCAATAAGATTTTCATATAAAAAATAGATTTTTTATGAAAAATATAGGTCGTCACAGATTTTTGTCCTTTTTTCGATTACACGCTGTTTTAAGAAGATACAGCAAAAATAAGATTTTCATATAAAAAATAGATTTTTTATGAAAAATATAGGTCGTCACAGATTTTTGTCCTTTTTTCGATTAGACGCTGTTTTAAGAAGATACAGCAAAAATAAGATTTTCATATAAAAAATGGATATTTTATGAAAAATATAGGTCGTCACAGATTTTTGTCCTTTTTTCGATTAGACGCTGTTTTAAGAAGATACAGCAAATATAAGATTTTCATATAAAAAATAGATTTTTTATGAAAAATATAGGTCGTCACAGATTTTTGCCCTTTTTTCGATTAGACGCTGTTTTAAGAAGATACAGCAAATATAAGATTTTCATATAAAAAATAGATTTTTTATGAAAAATATAGGTCGTCACAGATTTTTGTCCTTTTTTCGATTAGACGCTGGTTTAAGAAGATACAGCAAATATAAGATTTTCATATAAAAAATAGATTTTTTATGAAAAATATAGGTCGTCACAGATTTTTGTCCTTTTTTCGATTAGACGCTGTTTTAAGAAGATACAGCAAAAATAAGATTTTCATATAAAAAATGGATATTTTATGAAAAATATAGGTCGTCACAGATTTTTGTCCTTTTTTCGATTACACGCTGTTTTAAGAAGATACAGCAAAAATAAGATTTTCATATAAAAAATAGATTTTTTATGAAAAATATAGGTCGTCACAGATTTTTGCCCTTTTTTCGATTAGACGCTGTTTTAAGAAGATACAGCAAATATAAGATTTTCATATAAAAAATAGATTTTTTATGAAAAATATAGGTCGTCACAGATTTTTGTCCTTTTTTCGATTAGACGCTGTTTTAAGAAGATACAGCAAATATAAGATTTTCATATAAAAAATAGATTTTTTATGAAAAATATAGGTCGTCACAGATTTTTGCCCTTTTTTCGATTAGACGCTGTTTTAAGAAGATACAGCAAATATAAGATTTTCATATAAAAAATAGATTTTTTATGAAAAATATAGGTCGTCACAGATTTTTGTCCTTTTTTCGATTAGACGCTGTTTTAAGAAGATACAGCAAATATAAGATTTTCATATAAAAAATAGATTTTTTATGAAAAATATAGGTCGCCACAGATTTTTGTCCTTTTTTCGATTAGACGCTGTTTTAAGAAGATACAGCAAAAATAAGATTTTCATATAAAAAATGGATATTTTATGAAAAATATAGGTCGTCACAGATTTTTGTCCTTTTTTCGATTACACGCTGTTTTAAGAAGATACAGCAAAAATAAGATTTTCATATAAAAAATAGATTTTTTATGAAAAATATAGGTCGTCACAGATTTTTGCCCTTTTTTCGATTAGACGCTGTTTTAAGAAGATACAGCAAATATAAGATTTTCATATAAAAAATAGATTTTTTATGAAAAATATAGGTCGTCACAGATTTTTGTCCTTTTCTCGATTAGACGCTGTTTAAGGAAGATAGAGCAAAAATAAGATTTTCATATAAAAAATAGATTTTTTATGAAAAATATAGGTCGTCACAGATTTTTGTCCTTTTCTCGATTAGACGCTGTTTTAAGAAGATACAGCAAAAATAAGATTTTCATATAAAAAATAGATTTTTTATGAAAAATATAGGTCGACACAGATTTTTGTCCTTTTCTCGATTAGACGCTGTTTAAGGAAGATAGAGCAAAAATAAGATTTTCATATAAAAAATAGATTTTTTATGAAAAATATAGGTCGACACAGATTTTTGTCCTTTTCTCGATTAGACGCTGTTTAAGGAAGATAGAGCAAAAATAAGATTTTCATATAAAAAATAGATTTTTTATGAAAAATATAGGTCGTCACAGATTTTTGTCCTTTTCTCGATTAGACGCTGTTTAAGGAAGATACAGCAAAAATAAGATTTTCATATAAAAAATAGATTTTTTATGAAAAATAAAGGTCGTCACAAATTTTTGTCCTTTTCTCGATTAGACGCTGTTTAAGGAAGATAGAGCAAAAATAAGATTTTCATATAAAAAATTAGATTTTTTATGAAAAATATAGGTCGACACAGATTTTTGTCCTTTTCTCGATTAGACGCTGTTTAAGGAAGATACAGCAAAAATAAGATTTTCATATAAAAAATAGATTTTTTATAAAAAATATAGGTCGCCACAGATTTTTGTCCTTTTCTCGATTAGACGCTGTTTAAGGAAGATAGAGCAAAAATAAGATTTTCATATAAAAAATAGATTTTTTATGAAAAATATAGGTCGACACAGATTTTTGTCCTTTTCTCGATTAGACGCTGTTTTAAGAAGATACAGCAAAAATAAGATTTTCATATAAAAAATAGATTTTTTATGAAAAATATAGGTCGACACAGATTTTTGTCCTTTTCTCGATTAGACGCTGTTTAAGGAAGATACAGCAAAAGTAAGATTTTCATATAAAAAATAGATTTTTTATGAAAAATATAGGTCGTCACAGATTTTTGTCCTTTTCTCGATTAGACGCTGTTTAAGGAAGATACAGCAAAAGTAAGATTTTCATATAAAAAATAGATTTTTTATGAAAAATATAGGTCGTCACAGATTTTTGTCCTTTTCTCGATTAGACGCTGTTTAAGGAAGATACAGCAAAAGTAAGATTTTCATATAAAAAATAGATTTTTTATGAAAAATATAGGTCGTCACAGATTTTTGTCCTTTTCTCGATTAGACGCTGTTTAAGGAAGATACAGCAAAAGTAAGATTTTCATATAAAAAATAGATTTTTTATGAAAAATATAGGTCGTCACAGATTTTTGTCCTTTTCTCGATTAGACGCTGTTTAAGGAAGATACAGCAAAAATAAGATTTTCATATAAAAAATAGATTTTTTATGAAAAATATAGGTCGACACAGATTTTTGTCCTTTTCTCGATTAGACGCTGTTTAAGGAAGATAGAGCAAAAATAAGATTTTCATATAAAAAATTAGATTTTTTATGAAAAATATAGGTCGACACAGATTTTTGTCCTTTTCTCGATTAGACGCTGTTTAAGGAAGATACAGCAAAAATAAGATTTTCATATAAAAAATAGATTTTTTATAAAAAATATAGGTCGTCACAGATTTTTGTCCTTTTCTCGATTAGACGCTGTTTAAGGAAGATAGAGCAAAAATAAGATTTTCATATAAAAAATAGATTTTTTATGAAAAATATAGGTCGACACAGATTTTTGTCCTTTTCTCGATTAGACGCTGTTTTAAGAAGATACAGCAAAAATAAGATTTTCATATAAAAAATAGATTTTTTATGAAAAATATAGGTCGACACAGATTTTTGTCCTTTTCTCGATTAGACGCTGTTTAAGAAGATAGAGCAAAAATAAGATTTTCATATAAAAAATAGATTTTTTATGAAAAATATAGGTCGTCACAGATTTTTGTCCTTTTCTCGATTAGACGCTGTTTTAAGAAGATACAGCAAAAATAAGATTTTCATATAAAAAATTGATTTTTTATGAAAAATATAGGTCGTCACAGATTTTTGTCCTTTTCTCGATTAGACGCTGTTTAAGGAAGATAGAGCAAAAATAAGATTTTCATATAAAAAATAGATTTTTTATAAAAAATATAGGTCGTCACAGATTTTTGTCCTTTTCTCGATTAGACGCTGTTTAAGAAGATAGAGCAAAAATAAGATTTTCATATAAAAAATAGATTTTTTATGAAAAATATAGGTCGTCACAGATTTTCGTCCTTTTCTCGATTAGACGCTGTTTTAAGAAGATACAGCAAAAATAAGATTTTCATATAAAAAATAGATTTTTTATGAAAAATATAGGTCGACACAGATTTTTGTCCTTTTCTCGATTAGACGCTGTTTTAAGAAGATACAGCAAAAATAAGATTTTCATATAAAAATAGATTTTTTATGAAAAATATAGGTCGTCACAGATTTTTGTCCTTTTCTCGATTAGACGCTGTTTAAGGAAGATAGAGCAAAAATAAGATTTTCATATAAAAAATAGATTTTTTATGAAAAATATAGGTCGCCACAGATTTTTGTCCTTTTTTCGATTACACGCTGTTTTAAGAAGATACAGCAAAAATAAGATTTTCATATAAAAAATAGATTTTTTATGAAAAATATAGGTCGTCACAGATTTTTGCCCTTTTTTCGATTAGACGCTGTTTTAAGAAGATACAGCAAATATAAGATTTTCATATAAAAAATAGATTTTTTATGAAAAATATAGGTCGTCACAGATTTTTGTCCTTTTCTCGATTAGACGCTGTTTAAGGAAGATAGAGCAAAAATAAGATTTTCATATAAAAAATAGATTTTTTATGAAAAATATAGGTCGTCACAGATTTTTGTCCTTTTCTCGATTAGACGCTGTTTTAAGAAGATACAGCAAAAATAAGATTTTCATATAAAAAATAGATTTTTTATGAAAAATATAGGTCGACACAGATTTTTGTCCTTTTCTCGATTAGACGCTGTTTAAGGAAGATAGAGCAAAAATAAGATTTTCATATAAAAAATAGATTTTTTATGAAAAATATAGGTCGTCACAGATTTTTGTCCTTTTCTCGATTAGACGCTGTTTAAGGAAGATACAGCAAAAATAAGAT